>CM076579.1:1622669050-1622824354 GCA_034641835.2 Pinus albicaulis
TCAAATTTGCTACAGAAGATTCTTGGTGCAGAAATCGAGTATACATTGAAATGTCTTTCAACAGGTTGAGATTGGAGTATGCCCTTGATGGGAGCTTGAATTACATAGCCTGGAAGGACAGGATGGAGGCAGTGCTGGAGGATAATGGGCTGAAGGAGTTCATCTATAGCGATGTTCCTAAGCCGAGATCTAGCGACGCTGCATTACTTGATGCATGTCAAAAGAAGACTGCAAAGACGAGGTGGATTCTACTGGAAGGTGTGAAGGACCACATTGTGTCCAGCCTTCACGGGAAAACCACTCCATTCTTAATGTGGAAGGATTTGACAGAATTTTTCCAAAGCAGAAGTGACCAGAGGATGTTGGCGCTTAAAAACAAACTCAGAAAAATAAAAATGGAGAAAGGCGACAATATTCCAAAATACCTCACGAAGTTTGTCCACTACAAGGATAAGCTGGGAAGTGTGGGGGTTATTGTTGATGAATAAGACTTGGTGAGCTTGGCTCTCCTTGGGATTCCGAAGAGTTGGCATAGCTACGAAGACTCTATCGATGGATGGGAGAAACTGCCAGGATGGGAGCGACTTTGGTCGGATCTTGTGCAGGAGGAGATAAGGCGGGGTACCAGGGATGGATCTTCATCGAAGAATGAATATGAAGAGAATTTTACTTTGGTTGCCAAATAAAGGAAAGGGAAGGGGAATAAAAATCCTTCTAAATCCGATGCGAAATGCAAGAAGCAGGACCTGTCCAAAGTGAAGTGTTTTCACTGTCACGAGCAAGGAAATTTTTCCACTAACTGTCCACAGAAGAAGAAGAATAAGCAGGCTACTGGATCGGTAGTTGGAGAGGCCTTAGCCTCATAATTTGAGCTGGATTTTTCCTTGATTGCATTCTTGGTTTCAAGCTGCATGGGATCGGTGTGGTATCTTGACAGTGGTGCATCTTTCCATATGACGAGAGACAAAGAGTTGTTTAGTGACTTGGAGGAGAAGGACCTCCAGATGCATATAGAGATGGGCGACGATGGTTGGTACAATGCGACTGTAATTGGGACCATTACCTTTGAGAGGGAGTCTGGTAATCCATTCTTGTTGAAGAATGTCATGCATGTTCCAGGTCTGAAGAAGAACTTGGTCTCAGTCGCAATGCTGGAAGACAGAGGTTATGATGTTGTTTTCAGTGCGGGAAAAGCTTTCCTTCGACATAAAACAACGGGTCAAACCAAGAAGATAGGGGTTCGAATTAAGAATCTCTACAAGCTAGAGGTAGATGGCTGCGCTGCAATGGTGGGAAAATCAGAAGAAGTGGTGAGCCGGGATGAGGGCGAGTTTTGGCACAAGAGATTGGGCCATCTTCACCATGGCACTTTGAAGATTTTGCAACAAATTTCTACTGGACTTCCCAAGGGTACTCTTGCGCAATCAGATCAATGCAAAGGATGTACAATGGGTAAGTTTGTGAAGACCACCTTTCATGATAAGGAGAACTGTGCTTCGGTGATCTTGGAGAGAATTCACACAGACGTGTGTGGACCATTCTCAGTTGCTTCAACAACGAAACACAGGTATTATGTGATATTAATTTATGAATTTTCTCGTAGATTCTGGATCTTCTTCATGCAAAAGAAGAGTGAAATGTTCTCAAAGTTCTGTGAGTTCAAGGCATTGGTGGAGAAGGAGTCGGGGAAGCAGGTGAAAGCTCTAAGGAGCGATAATGGTGGTGAATACATCTCTGGTGAATTCAAATACTTCTGTAGCAAAGAAGGAATTCGAGGAGAACTCATAACTCCTCATAACCCACAGCAGAATGGGGTCACGGAGAGAAAGAATAGAACGATCGTGGGTGCTGCACAAGCGATGCTGCATGACCAGGGCCTATCGATGCACTTGTGGGCAGAAGCATGCAACACTGCGGTTTATGTGCAAAACCGTTGTCCTCATAGAGTACTTGGCATGAGTAAACCCAAGGAAGATTTTACTGGTAAGAAGCTTGATATTTCTCATTTGAAGATTTTTGGCTCACCTTTTTACATTCATGTGACGAAGGATTCCAGGAAAAAGTTGGAGCCAACTACAGAAGTTGGGATATTTTTGGGGTACACAGAAACACCCCATAACTATCATGTGTATTTGCCAAATAGTTGGATGACTGTTATGCAACGAGATATAAAATTCAATGAGGTGAAAGCCATGAAGTTGTCGGTTGAGAGGGAGCTACACTTGCATGCGGAGGAGGAACTTATTGTTCCCAAAGATGAGCCTCTAGATGTGGATCATCCACAGGAGGAGATTCATGGAGTGGAGGAGTCCACTCATGCAGAACCAAACATCAGACAAGGCAGGAAGCTTACCACAGAAGCTAAGAGACTGAAGGTGGATGCGGCACAGAATGTAGGAGTTCCTACATCAGAGCGCAGACAGAGACAATCAACTGATCGATATACTGGATACATGGCTCTTATGAGCAAGTGTTTTGTGACAGAGCCATCTTCTTTTGAAGAAGAAACGCAGGAGCCCACATGGGTAGATTCCATGGTGGAGGAGTATGACTCCATTGTCAGAAACAGTGCTTGGGAGATTGTTCCAAGGCTGGTGGGAAAATTAGTTGTAGGATTAAGATGGATCTACAAGGTAAAGCAAGATGTTGATGGGAGTGTTGAGAATTATAAGGCAAGATTTGTTGCCTAGGACTTCTCACAGATTGAGGGGATTGAATATGAAGAAACCTTTGCACCTGTCGCACGGTATTCTTCCATATGGACCATCCTTGCTCTCTCAGCGCAGATGGGTTGGTACATTCATCAGATGGATGTGAAGACTGCGTTCCTTAATGGGATCATCGAGGAAGAGGTGTACATTGAGCAGCCTGAAGGATTTGAGATCTTTAGCAGCGAGTCACGTGTGTGCAGACTCAAAAGAGCGTTGTATGGGTTCACACTCAGATCGACATCTATTTCACTGGATTTGGCTTCACCAAGAGTGAAGCAGATGAAAACCTATACCAGATTGTGGTTGAGGGTAAGCTTTTTCTCATTGTAATTTAATTTGATGATTTGATACTGATAGGTGATGAGCAGTTGATACACTCATGCAAGGCAGATCTTGCAAAGGAGTGTGAGATGAAGGATTTAGGCCTCCTTCATTATTTCCTTGGATTGGAAATATGGCAGCGGGAAGGTGAACTATTTGTGTCTCAAGGAAAGTATGCCTGGGAGATACTGGAGAAGTTTCACATGCAAGACTGCAAGCCTATCGACACTCCTCTTCCAGGAAATTGGAAGAAAGAGGATGCTACATCGACAAAGGTAGTGGATGCCATTGTTTATCGACAGTTGGTGGGTTCGCTCATGTATTTAGTCAATACAAGACTGGACATATGCTATGCGGTGAACCATCTTTCACAAGCGATGGTTAAGCCTACCAAGCTCTTTTGGAAGGCAGGCAAGCATGTTTTGAGATATCTCAGGGGCACATCTGAGTATGGTTTATGGTACAGACAGACGGATGAGTTGAAGTTGCATGGCTTCACTGATGCAGATTGGGCAGGAAGCCCAACAGACAGAAAGAGCACATCAGGAGGGATTTTTCAGTATTGGATCTACGAAAATTTCTTGGTACAGAAGGAAACAAATATCTATGGCACTCAGTTCAGCGGAAGCGGAATACATGGAAGCAAGTTTAGCTACATGTGAGGCTATCTAGATGAGGAAGATTGTGGTTGGTTTGTTCGGTTCACATTTAGATCCGATGGTGATTCATTGTGATAATCAGAGTTGCATTAAACTCTCGGTTAATCCTGTGTGTCATGATAGATCTAAACATATTTATATCCGGTATCATCATATTAGAGATTGTGTGTAGCGGAAGATCATGTTGCTTTAGTACATTCCCACAGAGGATCAGGATGCAGATATTCTGACGAAGGCGCTCACCAGGAGCAAATTCAAATACCATAGAGGCAGGATCGAGGTGAAGGATAATCCCTATCTTGTTAAGAGGGAGTGTTGAGATTCAACAAGACGATGAGCTTAGTGAAAAGAGTCGCCTTTACTAAGTGGGCCTGCAGGCTATTTTTGGCGCAAGTCTATTTTTAGACTATGTCTATTTTTAGACATGATGATCATATTTGAGAAGTTGAAGGATGTTATTTGTGGATGGTTGATCAAGCTGGAAAAATAGATGAAATTCTATTTTTAGAATATTGGGCGAAGTCTATTTATAGATCATCAATCTAAAAATAGATGCATGTCGATTATTATTAGCTCTTAATAATAATCAGACTCTAAACAACAACTTATTCTCTTGGAGCACTTCAGTTCAGTGCACAGATGTGACACAAAAGCTGATAGAAGGAATTACGTTATTCCTAAGGGTTTACTGGAGCTAATGCATGGAGGACTCAGTTAGAACTCAAGTGGCAGAGTTATGACACAGTCGGAAGAAGTAGTTATGGAGCTGTATTTAGTTTAACTCAGTTAGATTCAGTTGAGCTAGTTGTATCTAGTCTAAATGATTGATACACTAGTGAGAGTGGAGTGAATTAATTAATTAATTAATTCATAAATAATAACTCATTAATCAACTGAACAATATAGCAGTTAACTACAGTGCATGACAGTTTCAGTGGAGACCAGTGGAGAGATAGGTGAAAGGGAAAGATAGACTATCTGTTGTGACTATAATGATGCATTGATTGCATCAAACACACAGTGGAGATGCCAATGAGGATTGCGTAGTCAATCCAAGAGTTATTCGAATTCATTCAGAGCTATTCTTCAGCAGAGATTGTGCAGTGGAGGCAGGCTAGCAGGAGGCAAAGATTGGTGCATGGATTTGCAAGATTGGTCCTGATTAGTGTATGACGATTATACTGTACTGAGAGCTTGTGATAAGCTTTGTATGTTTATATGAGATTGTCATATGATCTCCATGTTACATAATATATAGTTGGGGTTTTCAGCTTCAGGATTTCCCGGTTAAAAATTGTGTTATGTGCGATTGATAATTTTTGTTTATGCTTCACATGTGTGTGCAATTAATTTTTCCGCAAAAGATTAACAAGTGGAATAGATTCAGTATCTTGCATAAAGTTAAATAGTGTGAGATCAGGTGGACCTTGGACATATGCATGCTTAGTGCATATAATTTCTACAGGTCATTGTCGTGATTTAACAATATACATAATTATTATATTAATAACTGTGAGAGACTCACTTTATTTATCAATCAATAATCATAATATTTTCAAAATGTTGTGCACTATATATGCATTTTTCGATTTATAGATCACTAGCCTTTATATAATTATAAGATTATTTCTTTATACAAATTTTACAGGGTTTATTTATTAATTTTCTTATGCACTCCTAAACATTAATATAAAGTACCTTATTATCCACTAATTTAGAAACGATCCAGCTAAACCATTACTAAAATATTATGCATGATAATTTAGTAATGAACTAATTCTACTACATGAAACAAATTCAAGAACTAGAAGTACACTACTTTTAACTACTATTGGACAAAATTATTGCCAACTATTTAATGTCTACCGGGGCTCGTAAGCTTATGAGGTACAAGAATAATGAATAACTGTTACACAATATTTTGTCACCATCCCTGCAAACCCCATCCTGCACATTGGAGAATTGTTTTACTGACTTCTGTGTATTGTCATACCTTGCTATAAGTATCATTACATCCCTTGGCATGTCAGGAACATTTCCTCTGTTGATCATTCCTCAAGCATACCCTTAGAAGCATGTGATTTTGGGTCGGCACTAGTTGGCAGTTATGGCCTCACGCCCATGGAAAAATTAACACTGAGCCTCGCGCCCATCAACACTCTGTCTCAGAAGGGCACCCACTCCGAGTTGTTTTTGGAATTTTTTAAAAAATAGAAACGAAGTTTCCATTTCTAACAGCCTCATAAGCAGAGTCATCATGGTTTGTTTGACTGAATAACGTTGATTTCCTCCCTTTGGCTTCTTTTTTCCTACAATTGTGCAACTCCCGAAAGGGATAGTCCTCTCCTCCACCTTATGAGGGATCCCAAACCACCTCCTCCTCTCCTATAAATACTTCCTTCTCACATTGTTTCAGCTAGCTGAACAATCATTACTATAGTTGGTGTGTAGAAGAAGGCAGAGAAGAATCCATCGTCGAGAGAGAGTTTAGGCCCGTTGCCTCACCTAGTCCAATCCTTGACAAATTCTTGAGACGTGCCCGACGAAGGAGGCTGCAACGTTAAGTCATTAAGGTTGTAAACTTATTTTCTCTATCATTAATACATGGTTGGTGTTTTGGTTCCAATTTTGTGTTTAATCATATGAAAAATGTTTATTTCTCCTTGACCAATCGAATAGTTATAAATGAAAGTATATTTTCGTATGTTGCCATCATTCACTTGATCTTTGTGCAGGTACATGAACATTATCACTAAAGGACCGCGAGATGTGAAGACAAAGATAAGAGGATCGCTGCTGCAAGCCACGACAGGAGCGTTGGACCAAGGTAGGTCATATATCCCATCTTGCTTTTCATTTAGAAGCTAGGAGTCCAAAAGTACAACATGTTCCCTTGTTGCTAGACCCACCCTAGGGCTAGAGGGATCACATCTGTCTGCAGAGGGGATTTTCATGCACAAAAAGTTGGCGACCATACTGGGGATTAGTGTGTTTGTCGTCTCTCATTATTCGTCTAGTATTTTTCTTGTCTGTATGAATTTGGTCATGTTGCCACTTTTTTTCTTTGTTTTGCTTGTATGACTATTTCCAGCCATCATACCTATTCTCAGAGTGTTGAGTCTGGCCTTTTCTCAGTGGAATTTTCTCCTTTCCTTAGTTTTCTAGCTCGGCGCTGCTATTTCCTTGACAATCGGGCCAATTGGCACTCTTTGTCTTTTTTACAAGTGCGATTTCCCCTATTCAACATATATTACAGCTGAACAGTCGTGTCGAATCCTGTAGGTTTAGATTTGGGCTTCCTCCCTGAGTTTTTCCAGTATGTCTTGCCTCTGGATTGGTTTTTCCCTCTTGAATTAGTCCATTTGAATTGCTTTGAATTTCCTGTCTCATTCTTCTCAGTTGTTTGTCCCTCATCTGATCAGTGTGATTCATCATCTTAAGGTTTCTAGGTGTCTTACACTGCTTGTTCGACCATCTCCTCACTGAACTTCTAAATTTTGTTTGAGTCAGTCTAGTATTTAATCTTTTTAGCTTGTAGATTAATTGTTGTATCTTTTCTTTCGATTCTACGTGTTGTTGGGTCGTTAAAATATCATCTTGGTGTTCGTTTGACCTTCCATCTGTCACCCTGAGCATAGATCACATTGCTCACTGAGTCAATTTGAAAGTCCTATTTTCACGTGACATAATGCTTGTCTGTTTTGAGTATGTTTTGCATTCATATTGAATTGATATCTTTTGTTTTGATCATTTTGTTTGAGTTTCTCAAAACTAGTATTCATTTTATCTTTTAGTGTAATAGTGCCTGATTGCTTCTAATTCATCTAAAAGAACAAAATTTGCATTCTCTCTCTATTTGAAAATGAAAATCATTCTTTTGCATTGGTAGCTTTCCCATTAAAAAGTGAACAACAATAGAAGATCCTTTCATTTTCTACTTTGGCTGTGTTGGAAGCATTAAGAAAATTTCTTCTTGCATTCGATTTCTTGCTACTTCATTATGAACTTCTATCCCTATCTTAGCTAGCTATTCATCGAATTGGAATGATGTTCTTTCACATGTAGTTGTGTAGTAGGAATTCAAGATTACATTCGGTAAGGCCTTGAAACTGCAACATAAATTCAAGATCAATTTTAAAATGAACTCAATAAACTTAAGGAAGCATTGAAACTTAACGCTCATATTTAGAGGTCTAGGTTAGTGACGTGTTCCGACGTCGTTAAACCTAGTAGCTGTCATTTGCCATATGGTAGTAGAAAGCACTAGCATGGACTTGTGCTCCCCGTACCATCGAGTATATAAAGGGAGACCCTCATAGGTTGCAATCCTTTATCCATAGGAAGCTAAGTCTGCCGCCCTGTAACCGTGATACACCGAACATAGCCTTCGGGGAGATTGCCTACACGTACGTTAAGTCCTTGGTCATTTCTCTTTCATTTGATCACCAAGGTGTATATTGTAGTTCATGGGAGCTTGGTACACCCTCTTGCTTAGATTTCTTGAGTAGTCACTTTGATCTTTCCGTGACTCTCTAAAAATTGAAAAGATCATCGAGCACTTTTCCTTTCAAGCTCGTCCAACCTGAAAGTGACTAGAGTCACCATTTTTCCATTTTATTTACTCTTAAAAGATGAAAAGGCAGAGTTATGTTTCAGTGTCATAAAATTAATTACCTACGATCACACGCCCATTAAAGTTATTTTATTGGTTGGTTCATAAGTAATTCCTTAGTCATTGGTCTTGAAACCTCGAATTGATTCTCTTTTTCTCTCCTGTTTCGAGGCAAAGCCAAGATGGCAGAACCACCAGTTTCTTTGTCCCCTTCATTAACTCGTAGTGAAGGTCTTTCTCCTGAATTTTCTTCGGAGACAGCTCAATCTGCTGGGAATTTAGGTTATTGGCTTTCTATTATTCTGAGTATTCAACCTCTTGCCACTCGATATCCTCCTAAGGAACCATTTGATATCAATTGGCAACCTCTGGACGTTTGGGTCGGGTCTAGGGAAGAAGGAGATCCTCCTTTACCCTCAGGACTGCTTGCCTCGGAACCACTTGAATCGCCATTAAAATGTGCTTTACTTGCCACTTCTCTTTTGGCCAAAAACATGTCTTCATCTGATATGGATGCCACGGGAGAATATCAGTTCCCTCCGGAGAATTTTCCTTATGTCTCGAGTCAGCGTTTCTCACAACCTTCCACTCTCCCATCAGGTTATCGTTCGTTGAGTCAGATAATTTCTAGTGCTACATCTTTGTATCCGAATCTGATATGGTCTGGTACCTTGGCTCCATCAGAAGGGTCGTTTGTATCGGGTCCATCCCCTTCGACTCCCATTATGTTGACGGTTGTTACATCTGTCCCAACCCAGCCTACTATTTGTGTGGCTTCATCTACTCCTTATGTTAGTGTGATTCTGTCATTACCACCATCTTCTGTTGTTCGTGGGATGACTACTATCACTTCCACGATACCTGTTGGGTCCGCCGTGAGTGGATCACAGCCTCACGTGTTGGGATTCCATCAACCTATTGGTAGCGCACATGTCTCCTCTAACCTTATTCCTGGAGGTTTGACGTACGATCAGTATATGATGGCCATTCAGCAACAAAATTACTTCCCCCTGGGTTCCCAACAGATGCAAGCTCCCATCAATCCTCTGCATTATTACGATGAGCACAAAAATCACATCTATTTACATGGGGCTCACCCACAAGGTCCATTATATGTTCAAACACCTCAAATGTCAGTTTACCCCAAACAGTTCACATACCTTCAGGGACAACCCTATGGTCCACAGGGACAACCCTATGGTCCACAAGGACAACCCTTTTAGGGACAACCTTCGTTCCAACAAGGACAACCCTATGGTCTTGTTGGTCAAACTCATGTTCAACAGGGAGCGTCATATGTTCCCCAGGGGAAAACCTATGTATCTCAGGGACAACCTTTTGTGCAATAGAACCAGCCTTACGTTCAACAAGGCCCAAATTTTATACAACAAGGTCAACCCTCTAATGCTCAGTCGGGCCAACCTGGTTTTCAAGGGAAACCTGGCTCGTCTCAGCTGGGCCAACCTAGTCTTCAGGGGTAGCCTGGCTCATCTCAACCATCAGGCCAACCTGTACCTCAGGGACAACCTAGTGGCTCTCAGCATCCAGGCCAACCTGCACTGTAGGGATATCCTATCCAACCTCAACAACCAGGCCAAACTATACCCTAAGGACAACCTGTTCAACCGTAGCATCCGGGTCAACTTGTACCCCAGGGGAAACCCGGGCAGCCTCAGGGCCCTCCTTTTATTCCTCAAGGTCAATCTCAGATGGTACAAGGTCCACCCAAAGGCACTGCTTACATTTTGCAACAAAATCCATACGTTGTTTAGACAAGACCTCAGTGGTTCGCTCAGAATCAATATCCTTTTCCTCAACCGGTGTATGGGCAGAATGATCAGAATTATAACCCCTATGGAAAAAATCCTCCAGGACAGAACATATGGGGTCAGAACTTCTCCCAACCTGGTTGGAATCCCAATACTGGTCTATATCAAAGGCTTGCAATTCCTTTCAATCCACAATTTCCCTTTCTTGCTACGCTGGAACTTCCCGATGTGTCGAGGTTAACAAATGATCCTATGCTTCATATTCCATACTGGCCTCTAGTTCTGACTAAAATCCCTAGCGATTGTCCCATGTTTGAAGGCAATTTTGGAGAAGACCCCCAAGCATATGTTATGACATACCATATTTGGTGCTCCTCCAACTCTTGGGTTAACGATTCAATTTGACTTCATATTTTCCAAAAGACTCTCACTGGTGCCGCTGCAAAGTGGTACATAAAACTTTCTCGCGACGTATTTCAAGATTTAAACTCTTTAGCCATGGCCTTTCTCACCCACTTCAGTTACTAGTTCGTTATGAAACTAGGACGCACCTCCTCACATCCTTGAAACAGGATCGGGCTAATCATATCTTCGATCATATTCATGAATGGCGGCGACATCATAATTTGATCAAGTTTGAAATTCCTGATCAACTTCTGACTGATTGGTTCACTACCTCTTTTATCAGTCTGATTGCTAAGGACATCGATGTGGGGGAATGTGTCACTGAGGAACAAGGCATCGCCCATGCCCAGTACCTCAATCTCGTGTACTCTCAATCTAGCATGCTATATGATCTCTTACTTGATGCTCTGTGACATGGAACTACCAAAGACCCGACGACATCATCTGTAAATGGTATCATTGGTTCTATGTCTCAGACTTCTCGTAAGACTTCTTCCCATCCTGTGAAGCAAAAATCTATTTCTTCCACTGATACCGTTTCTCAGCCACCTCCGAATCCTGCTAAGACCGCGGAAGTGAATTTCGTTCAGTCCAATCTGGTGGATAAAGCTTCCAAGGGTAAAGGTAAGGCCAAAGGCGATACCCCGAAACAAGATTCTCTGAAACCTAGTGTTGATTATGGTTCAAAACACAAACCGAAGTACCCTTGTCTGATTTGTGATGATGAGCACTACACCAAGGACTGTCCATGACAGGCTGAGGTGAGTTGACTTCTCAAAGGCACTCAGGGCACCCCGACTGTTCTCAAAGAACCATTCCCATCACAAAAAACTCAGATGGTGTAGAAACCTCAGTCCTCTGCCCCATTTGGCTCTCTAGTTTTCATGATGAATGGCCATGCACCCACATCTATCACTACCTAATCGAAATGTTATATTGAACCACATCAGGAAGTAGGGAAAGAGGTCGTTGATGGTCCTCCTCCCCCGCCTGCTTCTGGTCCTTTCCACATCGAAAGGCCCAATATTGAGCCCATTGTACGTCTGCCTTCTAAAGGCGTACTCCAAAAGTCTTCCTACAATCCAAATGCCCGTGCCGCTCAACATTACAGTATTGTTGAGGATTTAGCTCAGGTGCCATCTTCCATGTCTTGCATTGGAAGTACTTCAGAGCTATATGTCACAACGAAAGGCTTTGCTATCTGTTATCGGAGGAGTTGACCCTGCCGATCCTAGCCCTATCACTTTCGATTTGGAAAACTTTGTCCGACGTCTCCCTCACTAGCTTGCACTAATTATACAAGTTGGAATTAATGGAAAAAATATTCATCAGGTGGTCGTGGATGAGGGTGCATCTACTTGCATCATGTATTCTACATGCTAGAAAGCCATTGGTTCTCCAACCATCAATCAATATCCAAACGCTTTAGAAGCTTTTAACGAAAGGGAATCTCACCCTCTTGGTGTTCTCCCCAATTTACCTATTATGTTAGAAGGGAAAACGATTAACATTGAGGTTGAAGTTGTTGATGCCAAACTCAATTATAATCTTCTCCTTTGTCGTAGTTGGACTCATGCCATGCTAAGAATCTCGTCCACTCTCTTTGGTGTTCTTATTTGCCGCACGAAGGAAAGATCATCATTGTCGATCAATTGTCCTTTTTCACTTCCACATCATCCGAGAGCAATGTTCCATATGTGGATTGTATTCCTCCGCCTTATGAGAGCATAGGACCGGGTCTTTTCAAAGATCTTGCCCTTATGGGTCTTTTTTCTCTTCCTCCGCCCAACACTTCTCTCAGGTCAACATGATCTCCATGTCTTCTGATCCGTGGATCATCCCTTTGCCCGAGCAGATTGATTCGTTTGGTGACACGATGTCGTTAAGCCTGATAGAAATTGGTTATTGTGGAATTATTTCGGCTTTGACTCCTCCTCCTCCCTCTGATCATACTCCTTTGAGTGTCTATCTTGACGTGTATTCTCAATCCGCTTGGCTTGACACTTTAGATTCGCCAGATCCCTTGAATGAGATATTTCCCACTGCTGAAGTCATCATGGAAACCATGTCTCTCAAGGATCCTCCTTTGGATGATAGTCATCATCATTCCTCCTTTATTCCTGGCCTTGGGGCCATGTCTACTTATCTAGAGAAATTTTATTCCCAAGTTCCTTCCCATCTGCTTGAAACGCCCATCTTGACACATGAATTTTTTGCGGAAGGTAACACGGGAAACATTATGCAAATGATTCCTATTGACATCTTCGTTAAACCAAGGGTCATCGAGGACATCCACATTGGGGTGACCTGTTCTCTTGCTGAGATCAGGATATATACTAGTCTCTTACGAGAGTTTAGAGACGTTTTTTCTTGGTCCTACAAAAATATGCCTGACATTGATCCAAGTATATTTGTGCACGAGATCCCTACTTATCCTAATGTGAAGTTCGTTCGCCAATGTCTTCGTCCTGTGCACCCTAGAAAGGAAACCGCCATAAAGGGTGAAGTTGAAAAAGTTCTTAAAGCTGGCTTGATTTATCCAATCCCTTTGACATAATGGGTTTCTAACATCGTCCCTATGGATAAGAAGCAAGGTACTATTCATGTCTATGTGGATTACTGTGACATCAGTCGTGCTTGTCCTAAGGATAACTATCCTACTCCTTTCATCGACCAAATCATTAATGATTGTGCTAGGAGTGATATCTTTTCCCTTATGGACGGGTTTTCTAGCTACAAACAGATTAATATTCTTCTGGCCAATCAACAGAAGACTGCCTTTATATGTCCTTGGGGCACTTTCACATACAAGAAGCTCCCTTTTGGCCTTAAGAATATTGGTGCTACAATCCAAAGAGTAATGTCATACACCTTCCATGGTATTAAGCGCATTGTTCAACCTTACCTAGATGACCTTTCGGCTCATTCTGCTCAGCATAAGGACCATCCAGATCACCTCCGTCAAATATTTATTCATTGTAGATGCTATAACATTCAGCTCAATCCACATAAGTGTGTCTTTTGCATCGATTCTGGTAGAATCCTAGGGTTTATCGTCTCTAAATACGGGATTCGTCTCGACCCTCTTAAGGTCGATTAATCTCCCATCCCCTTCATCTTTAAATTAGTTGCAGAGTTTGCAAGGGAAATCTAATTTCTTGCGTCGTTTTATACCGAATTATGCTGAAGTGGCCAAAGAATTCACGTGATTGCTTAAGCTGGTTGTCCCATTCCTTTGAGACGAGATCGCCCAAAAATATTTCAATGCATTGAAGACATTGCTTATCAATGCTCCTCTGTTGCATCCTCCCAGTTATCATCGCGATTACTTCCTCTACTTGGCTACCGCATTTAGTACTATTTCCATGGTTTTGGTACATGACGACGACGATGGTAATGAGCACGTCGTTCATTATTTGAGCTGCAATCTTTTCGATACCAAAACACATTACACGTATGTCAAGAAATTGGCGTTGGTTGTTGTTTAAGCCATCCAACGTTTTTGCCATTATATTCTACTTCACATAGTAACCGTGATTTCTGATTGCAACCCCATGACCTATCTATTGACTCGAAAATTGTTGGGGAGAAAATAATCAAAATGGATTGTCATCCTCCAAGAGTTCGATTTGGAGTTTACTACCGCCAAATCAAAGAAATCATTGGTTTTCGCCAATTTGATTTTCTCTTTACCTTCTGCGTCTGCTCCCTCTAGTTTTGAGGAATGCATTCTGAATGACACCATTTTTATCATTAGCACCCTCGATCCATGGTATGGTGATATCACCATCTATCTCCAGACTTCCACTTTCCGATCCAAGTTGACGATGGATGCCCGTCGACGTATCCGCCATCATTAGTAACCTTATCGCATAGTCGGAGATACTCTATATCGCATCAGAGCTGATTATGTTCTATACTGGTGTTAAACCCTTGAGGAAGCTGAAAATTTCCTCAATGACTGCCATTCTGGCTCATGTGGCGGTCACATGTTTGGATATGCTACTGCACAAAAAAATTCTTCGTGCTGGATATTTCTAGCCTACCATTTTTAAAGACTGCATTGTTGCTGTCAGTAAGTGTCACGATTGCTAGATTTACCAACGCAAGATGCACGCGCCACCTGCTCACCTCCATCCTGTTATTACCATTGGTCCCTTTGCAAAGTGGGGCGTAAATTTTATGATGTGTAACCCTGACTCGACTGGGGGGAATGCTTATATTATCGTAGCCGTAGACTGCACTAAATGGGCTGAAGCAATACCTACACTCACAGCTGACGGTAAGAAGATTGCATAATTCTTGTTCAATCATGTCATTACCAGGTTTGGTGTCCCTCAAGCCAATGTCACCGATCATGGCTCTCATTTTCGCCATTATATGATTGTTGAGTTGAATTCTAAGTCGGGTCTGTGTCACGACAGCTCAATGCCGTAATACCCTTAGTCCAATGGCCAGGTTGAAGCCATGAATAAGGTTCTAGTCACTATGCTTCAACGTACTATTGGGATGCACAAGTCCAACTGGAATCTCATTTTTTTTTCAGCTCTCTGGGCTTACCGAAGCTCGGTGAAGGATGCAACAGGATTCATGCCATTCCAACTTGTTTACGGTCTGGAAGCTACCCTTTCGATTGAATGAGAAATCCATTCTCTCAAAATAGTTGCTGAATTACTCCCTAATACTTCACCAGAGGAAGAACGTCTTCTATATTTGGAGAGGCTTGATGAAACTCGCCGCTTTTCTACCCTAGTCATAGAAGCACTGAAAAAGCGAATCAAAGCTCATTTTGATCAGACAGTTTCACCTCTTACCTCTGTAGAAGGAGACCTAGTTCGCTTGTATGAACAAGCTCATGATAAGATGGGGGCAGGAAAATTCGAACCCATGTGGCATGGGCCCTATATCGTTAAGCGCATTTTGTAGAATGGGGCTTATGATCTAATTGAATATGAAGGTTATCGTTTGAATTAGCCCATAAATGGGTTGTACCTCAAAAAATACTATGCATGAGTTTTCGTGCATGTCCTTTTGTACATAAGTGTGTTTTTCATTTTTGTACATTTTTTGGATTGGTGTGCTTTGCGAGCCATTTTTCCTGCTTATTATGTCGTTGCTTACTATGCAGATGGTTGTCATTCCTTATGTTGGTTTCGCGGATGGTGCCTCCCGCAGTACCCGAAATCTATCTTATGCAACTTGGGTGATTTACAATCCTAATGGTAAGTTGATAGATCTTCAAGGTATTTTTATATGACGAACAACCAACAATGTCGCTGAATACAGTGTCGTTATTGAACTCTTAACTAAGGCCATTACTCTCGACATTCGTGCATTAATTGTGAACCTAGACTCTCAACTTGTTGTTCTTCAGCTTAATGGGCATTATTCTGTTAGAAATACTTAGATTTTAAGGTTGTATTTGCGTGTTCATTTATTAGAAAGTAATTTTGACCATATCACATATCAACATATTCCGAGACGATTGAATGCGTTAATTGATGCAGTAGCCAATATTGTATTAGATAGACATTTGCGTAATTTGTAAAAGCATCATCATCACATAATAAAATGTAGACAATAAAATAAGCATATATATATATATATACATATATATATGTATATATATACATATATATATGTATACACACACACACACACACACACACACATATATATATATCGAGTTTTTGCATCCACGTGCATCATAAATTAAAAAAATGTGTGTTTTGGTTACATCCTGAGACAACATGTCTCTCAAAAATATGCAGAAATAAAGCCTAGGCATCTAATCAGCATGATGCTCATGATAGCATGTCACTGCACGCACAAGCTGCCTCAGTAAACGATGGATGCGGTTAGACACCCCTGCAGTATGCCTCTGGTATGCATGAGGAGCATCCTTGAATCTCACGTAATCTGGGATTCCGCTTGAGAGTCCCTCCAGATTGCGCGCGATCTCCTCTTCCTCGCTTCCCTCACCATGAGGGGCTGCCTCGAAATCATACGGGAATGTCCGTGCTATAGGGGATATTCCTGTAGGTCTCTCTGGGCCAACATCTGCAATACATGGATAAATATCATAACACATATAAACAAAAAAATCATAATTCTCATTAAAATAGAAAAATGAGTTTTTACCCAATTCTTCATCCCAGTCCTCTCCTTCTGGGAGTGGAACGTTCGAATCACCCATAAAGTCGGTGCCAGTACAGGGCCAGTCCTCCACAACGATGAGTTGTCGGCGAAGCTAGTCGAAGTATTCCAGCCTCCATGACATATGTTGACCGCCTCCCAATCTAGGCATCAAAGCCGCCCAACAGACCATCCTATTACCTCCTGGCATTGAAATATTGGCAACTGTTATAGGATGAACGGTATCAAGATGGACCCATAACCAAATTGTTTTAGCTTGTTTATCTTGCACTTGGTCAAATGGCACTTCAGGCTGATTGTTACGACTTCCGCCCAGTTGAAAATGGTTGGAGTCATACAATCCATGACAAGTTGAAGCTGTGTTTTTGTAGCTTCGTGAGGGGCTTGAGACCTAACAACACATGTTATAGTGTGAAACACTAATTTTAATGCCAAACCAGGAATTGACTGGATATCTACTTTCCCTCTCTCCGATCCTTTCTTCGCTTCTGGGCAAACTCTTTCTATGAGCATACCCATGCTCTCCATCGTAGGACGGGTACCTGTCAAGATCAGTACTTCTTCCCTCCATGATAATATAGTTATGAAATATATGTCAGATAATTCTATCTCCAACTTTTGATCGTGAATCACAAATCTTTCCTGATCGGTGTCCCACACACTCATCAGATACTGTAGTAACTCCAGCTGAGATCGAAGACACGGTGCCATGAATAATTTTAAGAGTCCACAGTCTCTTAGGGCATCCATGCATCTCACATTTCTCATGGCTAGTTCATATTCTTCCCCGTTTTCTCTTTCCTTCCATTCAATGACCATTTTGGCTTTCAATTAACTGCAAAATCATCATTGGGACTTTCATTAGTCGAATATTTCACCTTTGAACTATTTGAATGAGACTATTTGAGAGAATTGTCAAGAAAAATTGGTTGCGACGGTTGGCATGAATATTTTAGAAACAACAACACCGATTGGTGCCTCCTTGTTAGAATTCTAGGCAGGTTGGCATTATTCCATGCTCGGAACCCGCACCGACCGCCGCACCCAACATTGAACAAAATCCCCCCAAAAGCATAAAAAATTGAAAATGCAGGCAATGAAATTCAACTTAAAATGCAGGCAAGGATAAGAGCTCTTACCTGAAGACAACAGATTCATAATTGGTCTCCTGGATTGTCTGATACCAGCTCCACAAGATCACAACTAAAAATGGTAAAATGCTCACAAGAGGTGAAAAGGTGAAAAGTAATTTATTTTTACTATTTCTGCCATTTTATCACCTTTTGAAAACCCTAATTAGGTTTTTGGGCTTATGTTTCAATTATTTAAATGTTTTACCTTGAAAAATGGGTTTTACGTGTGTTTCTTGTGCAGCAACAGATCCTAAGCATGATGATGATGATGTGACGAGTTGTATTTTATTACTTTTTAGGACTCGGTAAAAACACGAAAAAATTCACCCCCTAGAGTCATATTTCAGCTCTTTTCTGACTCTCTAAAGTTGAAATATTGCTGAGACTCTTGTCGTTTTGAAATATTTAAAGGTTGAAAAATGTCATATGCCCAGTATATGTTTACCCCTTTTTCGGGTTGGGACATATTATTTACGAAAAATGAATACCTTAGCCAATCATGACTAAGAGGGTCTTTGAGATATTGTTTTCTACCTTTTTGGATCTGTGAGACTACCTACGAAAAGGGACCTACTGGAGTTTTATTTTCCGCTTCTTTTCAAAATCTCTAAACATGAAAATATGCCGAGTTCTTCCTTTTTCAGACTCGTTAAAACCTACATGAACTCAGAAATCGTCACCATGACGCAATCGAGTTCCTCCTTCCTAGGGCTTGTAAAATGTACTTGGATGGATTTGTCTAAGGAAAAACTTATATAACAAGCATATGTTATCCCCTTCAAGATTTTTTCCAAAAATAATTGGGGTACTTCCCAGAAATTGTGGGGGTTGGGGACATCCCATTCATCATTTTGCCTCCATGGGTTTGGGTTATCTGTTTTGACCTCTCATCTTCTCTTTCCCACGTCATCAGGACCTCAGATCCTTTGATGTCAAATACTGCCAAATTCCAAAGTCATGTCACCAATATGTTCAAGAGAAGTTCCTTCTGTAGTTTTCAACTTCTGATCCTCTGTTTAGTCCTGATTCAATATCATCTTATTCCTTTGTCTCGTGCCGATGATGTGGGAAACATTATGGCCCTCCTACTACCAGTCACTTCCTGTCAACTTTAGCTCATTATCTAGGACACTGATCTAGAGATTCCCTTCCGTTACCTTGGAGCTTGCATGCCTCAATGGAAATTTCTTCACATTTGATGATAGGTCCTCATCATTGGCCTTCGATTGAGTGATTTCGAGGATGTTTGAATCCAAATCACTATTGACATTCTGCGGATTGTACTAGTTGTACCTTGAGAGCCATTGTCATTATTGGTGGTTTCTCTCACACTTGTTAACAACTTTCATCATTGTCTGGTAATCAGGTGACTTTCTTGCATGTTTGACTTCAACTCACTAATTCGCATGATTGAATTTGTACTTGTTCAGGTTGAGATGGAGCACAAGACCTTGGGTTTTGTCTGATAAAATCCAGGCTACGAGACATTTTGGTTTATCATGACTATATGCACGACTCTTCTGATTGGATGGTTGTGACCATACCTGAGTATTTTTTATGATCCTTCTTACTAGATGGCTATGTCCATACCTCAGATCTTATTATTGTGTGTACTCTATTATGGATCGTTGGTCCCATCCCACATATTCATGTATCAGAGATATCAGTTGTATTTGTTCTTGCAGGTCTTTCGACAGTGGCATTTTGTGTTGTGAAACCAGCTCCAAAAATAGAAGAAAAGAGATATTAACACCTTAGAAATAATCCACTTCGAGGGGGAAACCTCCAATACATTACATGAATGAACAATTCTTGGATGATACAAATGACAAAACCTCCTTTCTATATATAGGAGTCCATGGGGCCACAATGTAATCTTAGCCGACCTAACAATAATAATGTAAGGGTACAATAATAACAATATGGGGGTTACAGGGGTACAACAATAATAATAAGGGGGGCTACACTAACATAATAAAGGACTACACTATTAATATAGGGATTTAACATGCCCCTCTCCTTCAAACAAGTGTTGTCCTCAACGCTTGATTATTTTTGATGCTTCTGTATAAAATTCTCATCCTCCCATGTGGAATCTTCTACAGGAAAGTTCTTCCACTTGCTGAGATACTCTAAAATTGATTGTACTTGTCGATTTCTTGTTTCTTTGACTGCTTCAGAACTTCTTGTGATGTGATGTTGATCTTCTTGTTGTTTCATTAGATTCTGCTCCAAAGTTAGGTTATCCTTTGAGAATTGGAGAACTTGTTGTTAATACTCGATGTGATCTTCCACTATTTTATCATTCATATTAGCTATTATTTGATCCTTCAAACCATCTAAATTAGCCTCCATTTCTGCTTTTAAACCATCTATGTCATCTTCGGTTGCTCTTCGTGAGATCGAAATTTGTTGCACTTGGTACCGTAACTTTGATATCTCATACTGTAATACTTCCTCTTCATGCATCATAATATAGATTTTTGAGGGCTGAATGGGTATGGAATTATTATTTTCAGGCATTATAGAACCCAATACTAATAAAAATTCTAAAATATGCCCTTGGAATCAATTCAAACTGCTTTTTCAAACAAACGTTATGGAATTTTAAAAACCAAATACACACCTTTTTCTTGCTTTTGAGAAGCTCTATATTGAAACTAAATTATCTATGTAATTTCGGATCCTCAATAACTGAAATTTGGCCCTGTGGTATCCCTCTAAATCCTCTTTTGAATACAACAGGTTTGACGTGATTTGGATTCTTCAAGACGAAGTTATGTCCAATCTCCCACAATGACCTAATTATGGACTGGTTCACTTGAGCGAAATTGTATGACTTTCCACATGTCAGTGTTTGATCCTTTGGCTTTGAAATTGATAGACATGAAACCAAAGTCCGTGTAATTCCAGCCACTTTTTACGGAATTCCAATCTGATGCTTAGAGAGAGAGAGTTATGAAGATTTTCCCACGATCACCTCTTTGAGATGAAATTCGAGAGCCTGAAAAAGACCTAACTTCCACAGATCATATCTCCGAACATATTGTGAACCAAGCTTTGAGATTTTGCGATGATGTTCCTCAGGATTTAGGCTTCGTGCTCTAAAAATTTCAGCTTTTGAACCTTTGTAGAAAAAAAAATTATAGTGAAAATTCCGCGATGACCTGTTTAGGTTAAATTCAGGAGCCTGCAAAATGGCCTAACTTCCACAGATCATATCTCCAAAAATGTTGCAAACCAAGCTCTGAAATTTTATGACGATGTTCCTCAGGATTTCGGATTCGAACTCTAAACATTTCAGCTTTTGAACCTTCGTAGAAAAAATTTATAGCAAAAATTCCACAATGACCTGTTTGGAGCGAAACCCTAGAATCCAAAGTTCTGATACCAAATATTGTGAAACCAACTCCAAAAATAGAAGAAAATGTTGAACCCTTAGTTAAAATGAGGGGGGGGGGTGAATCAGTTTAACACATTCATGGACTTTTAAAACTTTTCATTAAACTTCATTAACACCTTCATTTCGTGATCAACATAATGTGTGAGAAATATTTATTTGTGAGCAACAATTAATAAGCAAATTAGATAATGTACCAGCAGTCTTAATATGTGATCGACAAGTATTAGTAGAATAGATATACCATATCAACACATAGACATCATTCACATAGACACTAGATATAAGTGGAAACCCATAAAGGGAAAAAACCACATCTTATTATTGTTGTGATGCAAAGGCAAGCTCCAAATCCCTCTCACCACTGATTTTTTGTAGGCTCCAACCCATAGGAGGCTCCTACCTCAATTCTGCAAGCTAAAAATTGAAAGGGAGCTCCAACTCCCATCAATTTTCTGTAGGCACCAACCTACAGGAGGCTCCAACCTCAGTAAGCTACAACTGACATCTATCAAGCTACAACTTGATAGGGAAGCTCCAACTTCCTCACTCTATGAAAAGAAAACATTTGCTGATTTACCTTGGATATCAGCTCTATTATGTACCATCTTCTCAGATTTCCATTAGTTCTCATATCTGCCCTGTATCATCTCTGCATCTTCTCAGATTCTCTATCAGCTCCTCTTTCTTCTCTGCTCAGCTGCTCCTTCTTCTTTGCTTCACTGCTTCATTTCTGCATTCTCTGCTTTGCTACCAGCTCCTCCTTCTTCTTTGCCTCGCTGCATCATTTCTGCATTCTCTAACCTCTCTAACCTCTCTATGCATATCAAGTTGATATTATATATAGAGTTCATCACATGACTGTTTGTATTCCACAAGGAATTTGGAGTGAACATCCATGACTCTTTGGCTTCTGCCTTCTCATTCCTTTGTCCAACTCATTTAAAAAAAATATAACAATATGTACAAATTTCAATGTTTACAGTGGGATTTTTCTTTTCCTTCGGATACTTGCCTTTGCATCACAAACAATATAAAACAATTAAAACATTTACATTTTCAGTTACAGTATATAAACTTCACTTAGCCCTTGGCTTGCTAGTTTTTTCCTTTCTGTTGCTATCATGCAACTGTCCTGCATACCTCTGTTTATTGCAACTCTGAGCACCTGTGCATGTATACCTGTTCACTGCAATTTTAAATCCCTTCGCTGCATACCTCTTCAATTTTACAGTCTCTGTTTACCTCTGTACATATTCTCCAAGCCCATTGTGGTTGTGTATCTGCTATATATATGCCTGTTTTATAAGTTTAGCTCACCAATCAATCTCAAATTCTCATGCATCAATTAATCATTCAAAAAGGGTCCACAATCTGTCTAATTTGGGCAATTTCAATACTCCATTTTCTGAGCTAGAAATTTAATTAAATAAATGTGGAAGCTGCCTTTGGAATCAATGGTTAAAACCATGCAATCCCTATGATATATATATAATATAACTCCAATATGTTACTCACCATATACGTGGTCTTTATTCAGGTGTTTCGCGCATAATTCAATTCACATTAAACTTTCTCTATGCATATAAAATGCATTTCCTAATTTATGACCAATTTATTTCAATCTGGGCAACTCACAACTTTTATTTCTCTGCATTTGAAAATAATGCGCTCCAAATAATCTCTATCTGGAAATTTAATTTAGTGCGGAATCTTCATTATTCCATGGTTATGGAACATATCTGCATATACAAATTAAACCAAAGTTAACCTTGTAATTAAGGCCCACCTAGCCTTCGGTCTTCGATTTATGAAAATGCAACCATATGTATTGGACCTTGGACTAAAAACCTAGTTTATAAGTCTCCTTCCTTTGGCATTCCGCTATCGCATTCTATCATCGAACCTCACAATCCATTAATATTTTCAAAGCATAAAAAACATTTGATTATGTATGTAAATGACCAAATACCCACAAGCATAGGACTGTTGGTCCCACAACCTGTTCATAATTCACCTTTCAAACTTTAATAAAACCCATTATCAAAATGATTATATGGTCCATTCAACTTTTAAACACTATCTCATTTAAATTACGTTTGCTGTAAGACTTTAGATAAGCCTTGGGTTTTATATTACGACCCAATCCAAAGTAAATTGAATCACCACCCGGATTTCCAATAAGCCAAGGTTATTCACGCGTTTCTTTGACTTTGGACAAACCCCGTAATATAGCACATATCCCAGCTCATATTAGTTGATTTAATACCAAGGTATCCAGATATAATCAACTATATCGTATGGTCCTTCGCGCACTATACACTTATTATTACATAGCCTCGACTGGATAACAAATCAATCGCGAACAATACAATAATATTGGACCATAGCATAGATACATTAACTAGCGCCCTCATCCAATGGCTACAAGTCTATCACGCTACCCTTCGACTATCCAACGGTAGTAGCGCGGTCACACAGTCCAGAGGTTATCACTCCAACCTCACATGATAAGCTGGCCTGGTCCTTAAATCACCCACATCATCCGACAACAGAGAAGTTGTCGCACCGACTGCCTTGATCCGACGGACACAACCACATATCGCGCGAGTTAGATGCATGGGCTTTAATTCGCGATGAGAGCGGTTTATCCAACCCGCTTAAGACCACGTGTCAGCTCCTGGCATATATCGCGTTCGAATTGTAAATACAGCTTATCATACAAAAGCGGTGCGATATGAGTGGATTTGGTTTTGAAAACTGCTTTCGGTTTTGAATTAACGCAAAAAACCGTCGGGTGTTCCAAACCCAATGTCACTGTTCACAGCGCTCGTGGTTCCTCTCCTTTTCCCTCAAGGTTCCGTCGTGCTCTTTAACAACGTTTCATTTGTAGTCAAACTGCTCCGTCACACAGTTCTAATGTTTCATTTCAGGACCATGCCATTGCTTCACAGTTCCTTTGCTCTAGCAAACAAAGAGATTTTCTTTAATTTAGTTTCATCTTTCACTATTTTGATTCACGATCTCAGACAAGGATAGAACCTTCGACCGATGTCTTTCACCCGTCAAGTGCATAACTCCACTTCTACATTGCTCAGACTCTGCGTACCGTTTATTCATCAGCAGTGTCACTTTGAACGCTCTTCTGCAACACTCCGCTATATCATCGTCCCCCAACAATCTCATTCATTCATTGGTCTCAAAGCTTATTTCGAGGTTAACATATATTTATATTGAATTTAGGCACATTCATTACTCGGCTTCTCCGGACTCGCTTATTAAAATGGCCTTCTTCATCAAGTTCTCACTACTCGCACCTTGAATAGCTCTCTGCTCAATTACCACCGCTTCTCATTCCGAATTCATGTCGCCTTATTTTTGTCGCTCCACACTCTTGTCAGCTTCCTGCTTCACTTACTGTTTCTCTCTTTTCCTTTTTTCTACTTTCTGCGTTCTCCATTGCCATTTCCCTTTGCCATCAATGACAACATTTCCAACAGTCTCCCCCTTTGGCATTGATGGCAACACATCTTCTGCTTACCTTTCAGAAGACCCTTTTTTCTTTTCCTCCCCCTTTGACATCAATGGCAAAGGGTTGCTCATTTCCTAGTGTGCATTCTATCTCTTCATTTCCTCTCTCTGGGTTATGTTTAGGCCTTCTTCTACTGGCTTTGTACCATGCTGCTCTAAACTGGTGTACAATAGTTGTTGAGGGAACACTTTTGAGAATTATTAGAACTTGAATATACACTGTAAATTAATACAATCCCAAGGCACAGATTCCTTGCACTTGTGTAGAGTGTGGGTGATGATAGAACAACCATATATCATCAAAATCATATAATCAGAAATGTTTCATTTGACCAAAGCTTAGCATGCTGAGAATGCTTCAAATACTCTTCTCTCTAGTATGTTTTTCATCAGAAATCTATACTGTTGAGGAAGTTGTAGGCCCATAACCCTTGTAGTTGAGATATGTCTTCTTCAGAAATACTCATCTGCAATGCCACACCTGTTCAATTATGATGATGATGCCATTATATATTTTTATAGCTGAGGTTCACCTTTCTTGCCTGTTGGTGATGATATTAAACTTAATGATTGAAAAATCATTGTTGTTGAAGTGAATCAATGAATCAAACCAGAGCCTACAATTCATTGTGAGAATAGGCAATATCTTTCAATATGAAAGACTAAATAACTTCCCTGCTTGTTCAATGTATTTTCAAAACAAACCCTTGAGGCTAGATACATTCGGTGTATTAGTCAATCTCACTTATCAACCATGCAATTTATTTATGACATAAGGGGTATGTATGTCAATGATCACTCTTTCTTTAAATGGTGAAATACCAGCAATTCCTTTCCGCTGAAGTATGCTTGGATGAACTAATAAAAGACTTTTGAGCTTCAATGGTAATCACAACTAGCCCTTCATTCTTCAGATATTTTAAATATTCTGTCATGATTATTTTGAACAAAAACATCTTCAAGTTGTTTAATTTATATCTCAGCTAACAAACTTCACCCAGTTTATGAACAATCTTCAGAAAAAGGTCTTGAAGATATATGTACTGACTTCAGGAAGGCATGCAATTATATATATAGAAACAGATACTGCTTCAATGCATAATATAATCCTTCAAGTGTAAACCAGATGCTGATCCTTTAGCACTTCTACTGACCTTTTCATGTTGAATGCAGATAACCCTGGGAATTTTACCTTGATGCATTCTTGCCATAGTCCTTTGATCCTGTGGACCTGTATCATACTATTGCTCCACTAATAATGCTTGGTAATATGTTGATAAGCATGCTGCTCGTACCTAACCACTAATTGATATTACTTTGATAAACCATGCAGAGATTTCACTTCAGCTTGCACATATACCCATAATTAAGACATCCTTCATAAATTTTATTATTGAGCTTTCCTCTGTTCACACCAACAGTCATCAATATCCTAAAGTTGTTCTTGGCATCTTTAACCATTTATTTATTCTGTCATTTTGTTTAAAGGAATGTCACTGCATTTTCCTTTCTAAACTTGCTCCAGAATCATTGCTGCTTTACGTACATTTCAACTGTCTTAACATAATGATCTTCGGGAAGACATCTTAAATTTCTTTACTAGGAATCTTCATGGGCATATCACTCAGAGATTTATCACTCACTTAACTGCACTCCTCCAAGGGACATTTTCATAGATGAAAGAAGTAATGATACAATGATGATAGGCTGTTTTTTTTCTCATCTTTCTTAAGGTGAATCATTGTTCATACTAGCAGAATGATGCACCATGTGATCATCACTTAATGTGCCGATGTCTTCTCTACCACCAAGGTCTCTTGCTGTCTTCTCTTTTCCATCAATCTATCAACTATTTAATACTTCAGATTTTCTTCTTCCTCTCTAGTTCTCTTGTTAGAGAAATATTTTTTTTTTCTTGTTCCCATAGTTGTTCTCATTTCATGGAGCTCTTCTTAGACTGTTTTTGTGGGGACTAGTTATGAACTGCTCTCCCCCTGAGATGTTGCTTCATATTTATCACTGGATGGATTTTTTCTTAGCTTCCTAGAGCAGCTCCCCCTGAGACTATGAAGGATTCATTATGTTATTGAGATAATAGGCTCCACCTTTCTCTTTTCCTTCCATACTTTATTGGGGTTCTTCATAATGTCTGCTCTTCTTTTTGATTCATAGTTTTGATTGATCTGTTTTGATTCCATCATCTGTCTGGAGTTCTTTAATGTATATGGTAGATTACAGTCTTTTGTTTTGTGACCAAGCTTGAGGCATACATAACATCTTACTTTGCCAGGGTATGTTTGAGCTGATGTATAATATTTTATTCCCCTTTTTTAATACAATTGACAATCAACAAATTTATGTCCAAAATTATTGCATACATAACAGTAGCCATGGAAATGATTTGTGTACCTGGTGAAGCATTGTCTTTTCCATTTTCTTGCTTGAGGTGGTCTTCTCATTTGCTGCATCTTTTGCTGGCTGAAGTTGATGTTCTTTGTCTTACAGTATGTTGCAGTATGTCCAGGTCTGTGGCAGGAGAAACAAGTGATACTTCCCATAGGAGGAAAAAACCTTCTTTGACATCTTCCAAATTTATTCAATTCGTCCTTAGGCGCATATGAGCCTTTAGCAGCTAATTGTTTCATCCTCTCATTCTTTGTTCTTTCATGTTGCTGCTTGATTCTGTTTGTTTCTTTACAAATCTTGTTCTTGCTGGCTTCTTCTTCTGTGAGAATCTTCTAGGCTGCTTCATTTTCCTTTACAGCTTTTACAAAGATGACTTTCTTGTTATCTTCTACCTTGGATTTACTGGTTTCTCCTTCATATCCTATCCCATCCTTTATGAGAGGTGACCTTTGAACATTTAGAATCTTGTCCAACTATTCAGAGCTTTTCATTTTTGATGTATTCATTAATAATTCTCTTTGGGATTTTTCTAATTTCTTTCTCAGGCACACAACTTCTTCTTCCAATTTTTGCACATTCAAGACTTTTCTCTCTCATTTGTTGCAGCAGAGTGTCTTCTACTTTATTTACTTCTTCAAGCTATGTCTTCAGGCTAATAATTTATTTCTTATCTTCATATTCTTTCTCATGACATTTTTGCACCAATGTCTTCAGGTATTTGTTTTCATTCTTCAATATTTCTATTTCAGTCAAGGCTGTGTCAAGTTTGGCTTTTTCTTCAGCTGTAATCTCTTCATGGTTCTTACTACCATTCACACTACCAGGTACCTCATGTGATTGAACATTTTCCTTTTGACATGAATTTTTCTTCTTATTAATTTTCTTCTCCTTCTTGACAATGCAATCCTCAGTGTCTACTCCATGCATGAAATGCAATCTGTCCCAGATTTCCTTTGTAGAGGTTAAATCCATTATTAAATCAAGATCCTTGTTATGAAGATTGTTGAATATCACACATTTTTCCTTGGCATTCCTATGTTGTTCTTGCACCGAGGGGGAGTCTGTGTAGTAACCATCACATACAAGTTTCCATACCTCAGGTTCATAAGTCAATAATCCTGTTTTAACTTTATCTCTCCATTCAGGAAATTTTTTTGTATTTAACATAGGTACATTTTGATAGTCCATGACTCAACTAGATCTCCTTGAAGCTATTAGGCTTACTCCAAAGGAACCAGCTCTGATACCAATTGTTGAACCCTTAGTTAAACTGAGAGGGGGGGTGAATTAGTTTAACACAATCATGGACTTTTAAAACTTTTCATTAACTTTATTAACACCTTCATTTCATGATCAACATAATGTGTGAGCAATCTTTATTTGTGAGCAGCAATTAATAAGCAGATTAGATAATGTACTAGCAGTCTTAATATGTGAGCAGCAAGTATTAGCAAAATAGATATACCATATCAACACATAGACATCATGCACATAGACACCATATATAAGTGGAAACCCATAAAGGGAGAAAACCACATCTTATTATTGTTGTGATGCAAAGGCAAGCTCCAACTCCCTCTCACCACTGATTTTCTGTAGGCTCCAACCCAGAGGAGGCTCCTACCTCAATTCTGCAAGCTAAAAATTGAAAGGGAGCTCCAACTCCCATCAATTTTCTGTAGGCACCAACCTACAGGAGGCTCCAACCTCAGTAAGCTACAACTGACATCTATCAAGCTACAACTTGATAGGGAAGCTCCAACTTCCTCACTCTATGAAAAGAAAACATTTGCTGATTTACCTTGGATATCAGCTCTATTATGTACCATCTTCTCAGATTTCCATTAGTTCTCATATCTGCCCTGTATCATCTCTGCATCTTCTCAGATTCTCTATCAGCTCCTCTTTCTTCTCTGCTCAGCTGCTCCTTCTTCTTTGCTTCACTGCTTCATTTCTGCATTCTCTGCTTTGCTACCAGCTCCTCCTTCTTCTTTGCCTCGCTGCATCATTTCTGCATTCTCTAACCTCTCTAACCTCTCTATGCATATCAAGTTGATATTATATATAGAGTTCATCACATGACTGTTTGTATTCCACAAGGAATTTGGAGTGAACATCCATGACTCTTTGGCTTCTGCCTTCTCATTCCTTTGTCCAACTCATTTAAAAAAAATATAACAATATGTACAAATTTCAATGTTTACAGTGGGATTTTTCTTTTCCTTCGGATACTTGCCTTTGCATCACAAACAATATAAAACAATTAAAACATTTACATTTTCAGTTACAGTATATAAACTTCACTTAGCCCTTGGCTTGCTAGTTTTTTCCTTTCTGTTGCTATCATGCAACTGTCCTGCATACCTCTGTTTATTGCAACTCTGAGCACCTGTGCATGTATACCTGTTCACTGCAATTTTAAATCCCTTCGCTGCATACCTCTTCAATTTTACAGTCTCTGTTTACCTCTGTACATATTCTCCAAGCCCATTGTGGTTGTGTATCTGCTATATATATGCCTGTTTTATAAGTTTAGCTCACCAATCAATCTCAAATTCTCATGCATCAATTAATCATTCAAAAAGGGTCCACAATCTGTCTAATTTGGGCAATTTCAATACTCCATTTTCTGAGCTAGAAATTTAATTAAATAAATGTGGAAGCTGCCTTTGGAATCAATGGTTAAAACCATGCAATCCCTATGATATATATATAATATAACTCCAATATGTTACTCACCATATACGTGGTCTTTATTCAGGTGTTTCGCGCATAATTCAATTCACATTAAACTTTCTCTATGCATATAAAATGCATTTCCTAATTTATGACCAATTTATTTCAATCTGGGCAACTCACAACTTTTATTTCTCTGCATTTGAAAATAATGCGCTCCAAATAATCTCTATCTGGAAATTTAATTTAGTGCGGAATCTTCATTATTCCATGGTTATGGAACATATCTGCATATACAAATTAAACCAAAGTTAACCTTGTAATTAAGGCCCACCTAGCCTTCGGTCTTCGATTTATGAAAATGCAACCATATGTATTGGACCTTGGACTAAAAACCTAGTTTATAAGTCTCCTTCCTTTGGCATTCCGCTATCGCATTCTATCATCGAACCTCACAATCCATTAATATTTTCAAAGCATAAAAAACATTTGATTATGTATGTAAATGACCAAATACCCACAAGCATAGGACTGTTGGTCCCACAACCTGTTCATAATTCACCTTTCAAACTTTAATAAAACCCATTATCAAAATGATTATATGGTCCATTCAACTTTTAAACACTATCTCATTTAAATTACGTTTGCTGTAAGACTTTAGATAAGCCTTGGGTTTTATATTACGACCCAATCCAAAGTAAATTGAATCACCACCCGGATTTCCAATAAGCCAAGGTTATTCACGCGTTTCTTTGACTTTGGACAAACCCCGTAATATAGCACATATCCCAGCTCATATTAGTTGATTTAATACCAAGGTATCCAGATATAATCAACTATATCGTATGGTCCTTCGCGCACTATACACTTATTATTACATAGCCTCGACTGGATAACAAATCAATCGCGAACAATACAATAATATTGGACCATAGCATAGATACATTAACTAGCGCCCTCATCCAATGGCTACAAGTCTATCACGCTACCCTTCGACTATCCAACGGTAGTAGCGCGGTCACACAGTCCAGAGGTTATCACTCCAACCTCACATGATAAGCTGGCCTGGTCCTTAAATCACCCACATCATCCGACAACAGAGAAGTTGTCGCACCGACTGCCTTGATCCGACGGACACAACCACATATCGCGCGAGTTAGATGCATGGGCTTTAATTCGCGATGAGAGCGGTTTATCCAACCCGCTTAAGACCACGTGTCAGCTCCTGGCATATATCGCGTTCGAATTGTAAATACAGCTTATCATACAAAAGCGGTGCGATATGAGTGGATTTGGTTTTGAAAACTGCTTTCGGTTTTGAATTAACGCAAAAAACCGTCGGGTGTTCCAAACCCAATGTCACTGTTCACAGCGCTCGTGGTTCCTCTCCTTTTCCCTCAAGGTTCCGTCGTGCTCTTTAACAACGTTTCATTTGTAGTCAAACTGCTCCGTCACACAGTTCTAATGTTTCATTTCAGGACCATGCCATTGCTTCACAGTTCCTTTGCTCTAGCAAACAAAGAGATTTTCTTTAATTTAGTTTCATCTTTCACTATTTTGATTCACGATCTCAGACAAGGATAGAACCTTCGACCGATGTCTTTCACCCGTCAAGTGCATAACTCCACTTCTACATTGCTCAGACTCTGCGTACCGTTTATTCATCAGCAGTGTCACTTTGAACGCTCTTCTGCAGCACTCCGCTATTTCATCGTCCCCCAAAAATCTCATTCATCCTTCATAATGCAGGGTTTCATCTTAGAGCCTATTTCAGAGGTTACCATATATCTATTGAATTTAGGCATATTCATTACTCTGTCTCTCCAGATCTGCTATTAAATGGCCCTCTTCTACTGTCCTCACTACTCTGCACCTTGAATAGCTCTCCGCTTCAATTCACTACCTTTGTTTCCTCTGCTCCTTGACTGATGCTGCTCCTTACTTCTCTTTTTGCTGCCTCTGCTACCTCTCTGCTGCCTCTGTTCTCTGCTACTTTGCTTCTCTCTTTTCCTTGTTTCTATTTCTGGTGCTCCTCCATTGCCATCTCCTTTGCCATCAATGACAACATTTGCAACAGAAAAGAGATATAAAAGCCTTAGAAATAAGCCACTTCGAGGGGGAAACCTCCAATACATTACATGAATGAACAATTCTTGGATGATACAAATGAAAAAACCTCTTTTCTATATATAGGAGTCCATGGGGCCACAATGTAATCCTAGCCGACCTAAAAATAATAATGTAAGGGAACAATAATAACAGTATGGGGGTTACAGGGGTACAACAATAAAAATAGGGTGGGCTACACTAAGATAATAAGGGACTACACTATTAATATAGGGATTTAAAATTTTGGTTTGGGCATGTTCTCATAAATAATTTCACCCCTCCTTCTCTCTCGGACCTCATGCTTTAGGGGGCATCCATTACACAATATTTTGTCACTGTCCCTACAAACCCCATCTTGCACATTGGAGAACCGTTTTAGTGAATTCTGTGTATTGTCATACCTTGCTATAAATATCATTACATCCCTTGGCATGTCAAGAACATTTCCTCTATTGATCATTCCTCAAGAAGACCCTTAGAAAGATGTGATTTTGGGTTGGCGCTGGTAGGCAATTATTGCCTCGCGCTCATGGAAAAATTAGCACTGAGCCCTGCACCCATTGGTGCTCTGTCTCAGAAGGGCACTCGCATTGAGATGTTTTTGGAATTTTTTTTAAAATAGAAACGAAGTTTCCATGTATAACAACCTCGTGAGTGGAGTCATCATGGTTTGTTCGACTGAATAACGTTGAGTTCCTCCATTTGGCTTCTTTTTTCCTATAATTGTGCAACTCTCTAAAGGGATAGGCCTCTCCTCCACCTTATTAGGGATCCAAAACCACTTCCTCCTTTCCTATAAATACTTCCTTCTCACATTGTTTCAGCTAGATGAAAAATCATTACTATAGTTGGTGTGTAGAAGAAGGTAGAGAAGAATCCATCGTCGAGAGAGAGTTTAGGCCCATTGCCTCACTATGTCCAATCTCCGAGGAATGCTTGAGACGTGCCCGACTGAACTCATCGAAGGAGGCTGCAACGTCAAGGCATTAAGGTTGTAAACTTCTTTTTGCATTAAGGTTGTAAACTTCTTTTCTCTATCATTAATACATCACTGTTTTTTTGGTTCCAATTTTGTGTTTAATCATACGAAAATTTTTGATTCTCCTTGACCAACCAAATAGTTATAAATGAAAGTATGTTTTCGCATGATTTCATTTTTCAATTGATATTTGTGCAGGTACATGGACATTATCATTGAAGGACCGCGAAGTGTGAAGACAAAGATCAAAGGGTCGTTGCTGCAAGCGACGACGAGAGCGTTGGGCCAAGGTAGGTCATCTATCCCATCTCACTTTCATTTATAAGCTAGGAGTCCAAAAGTCCAGCATGTTCCCTTGTTGCTAGATCCACCCTAGGGTTAGAGGGATCGCCTCTATCTGCATAGGGGATTTTATTGCATAACAATAACTGGCTAAGGTTTCAATGTCCTTTAATGAATTCTTGTAGTCATGAGTGACAAAGCTATGTGAAATGAAAGCAAGTAAACCAAAGAATGCAACATGCAAGAAATTTTTTATTTAGGTAACAAACAAAATGTTCCATGCTGGCTTAGGCTACAATATCTCACTCAAGGATTTCTTGAGTATTCATGTAAGAGATTCTAAGAGTAATCATTTTCCCACCTTCAAACAACATTTTTCTTGAAATGTAAGTAAACATGAAAAGCATGTAAATAGAAAATATTAAGCATTTAAATCTAGAAGTTATAAGTTAATTGGGCTAACAACATCAAGGCTTCTCTAAGGGAACCAATCCCAATCCTTCATCTACTCTAATTGTTGACGTTCAAGGGATTCAAAAGAGGAACTTCACTCATGAACTATAACTTCTACAAACACACACTAAATCACAAGTAATGGAAACAATTATTGAACTAAAGAATAAACACACTAATATAAGATAGTGCAATCTAAACTACGGTTTCTAGCCATGTTATGTTAAAGAGAAATGGGGCAACATGTTCTGAGTTGGTGGATCTTCCTAAATAATGCCACACTTCCTAATAAATTAAAGAGAAAAAACATAAATTAAAGCTTCAAGTTTATCTTGAACATCAACATTAACTTGTTATTTAGAACAAATCTTATAAATATATAAAAACACTATCTAGTAACTTATTGATCCAAAGACCAAGCTAAAAGGATGCTCTATAATTTAATATTGAAATCTAGAACTTCTGAACCTGTGAAACCACGCCTTTTTTAAGTGTTCTTCAGTCACATATTTATACAAAAAGATGATGAGGTGAATTAAACGTAATCCCCCCAAATCACAATGTGTTAAACAACTTTCTATCTCATATTAGTGGATTTGGATTGTAAATATAGCTCCAAATATGATTAAAAGCTATTTTCTCAGTCATATAATCATCTACATGCATCTACATTTGACTTCCTTGTTGGTTGGCCACTCAATTTGGGTTGTGCATTTGGAAACAGGTTGTAAGTTGCAAATATGGGCAAATCCATATTAGAAAACTGGCGTTATCTCCCACTTCATACCTTTTTTTAGAAATATGCTTGCGAGATACCTAAATCAGGATCTTATGGACAAAATTCATACCTTGGATTTCTCGAATTCATCTTCATCTTATCGAAAATCACGCATGAAATCAATTATCTGGTAGTTGTGAATTACAACCTCAAACTTGATCAAGACTTGGAGGCTCACACATGAAACTTGGGTGCATTCTTAGTCATGCAAAAACATATTCATGTTGGTGCTGAAAAAACCCATGTTTTGGTTTTCTTCCAAGTTCGTTGTTGATGTGTCAACCAAAAATGTATCATATGTAGATGTTGCAGGATCATGTGTGTGATATTGGAACTTGAACTTGGGAAAACCATTGTTTGTAGTAAAACGAATTTTAACCTCTCTAATTCATTAAAAAAAAAATGGAATCAGTCATTAATTGAGCAACACAATTACCTTAGCCTAGGATGACATTTATACATCAAATAACATAATAAAAGGTTGATGGAGATGTAAAAACATGGGATAAGACATGATATCAAAGGTGAAAAGAGGTGGTTAAAATAACATCATTTTGGGGGCCCAACCACCACTACAAAAGATAATTACAACAAACAAAAATAAACTAATTACAAGAATTGTTTTCATGAAATATATATTGAATCTCTACAAATAACAAGTAGCTCCTAATTCAAAATAAAAATAAGGATTATCTTGCATAAAGTAAAGAAACACAACATGATTTAATCACGCATTACTATTATAAAAAAAAAATTACATAACCCAAAGAACTAAAATGACCATGAATGTAGAATGGTCCCTGCCCTACAGTTTGTTAGCTAACCTTACACACAAATTTAATCAATCAACATAGTAATTTCCAAACTCGGATATATGTTCTATATTTCTAAAATAAGTAATAGTTGTAGTTTTTAACCATGTATAATTAATTTCTATCAAACATATTCTTTCTATATTCTTACTAAAAATAAAATATGCAATGGAAAACACACACATTGACACTTAGATTTTACCCTATAAACCCAAACCTAGGAAAACTTGAAAACATATTATTCTTTACAATTTGTATATATATATAACCTACAACATCCATAAAACACATCTTGCATTATAACACAACCATATTTTCTTTAACACAAACTAAGAAACCATGGGCTAAACCACCATGCACCGCAAAACTGCTAAATGTAAAAATTTTGCGCCAAAAACCACCAAAAAGGCAACCAAAAAAATGCCCAATAGTTTTTTGGGGCCGCTTCCCCCAAACCCCAATGCAATGGGGCTATGCCCCCCTTGTGACACCCCTACTGCACTTAACACAACATATAATGTGTGTGGGTAGTCATGTAAAGAATATGACATTTACCCAACATTCTCCCACTTGTTGGTTTCTTTGCACAAAAGGGGTCACAAGAGTACATGATAAAAAATCTAGGGCAACAATGCCCATTGTTTCTATACACCGAGAATAATTCTCAATGCTCACATATTTTTTTAATCAGTCTACAAAATTCGTCAAATTTTCCACCTTCACCAACAACATCTTCTTTTTTTCAACCATATCTCTCAGAAAGTGATATTGGACATCAATATTATTTGTCTTATAATGATTACGTTGGGTTCTTTGCTAAGAATATTACACCCTAACTGTGAAAATATATCCTCACACTTCTTGTACCAACCCAATACCTGAACACAATCTTTGCAACCATACTGCTTCTTTACTTGCATGAGGTGTTGCCTTGTATTCAACTTTTGTAGTTGAGAATGTCACTATAGTTTGTCTCTTATTCATCCAACTAGTTGTTCTCCAACTTGGTTAAACACATACCCACTTATATATATTTTATGAGCTAGATCTCCACCCCATTTTGCATCAAGAAATCCATGTATCTCCAACACAACCAATATTCTTTGTCTTAGAATGATACGCTAGGTTTCTTGCGAGGAATATTACACTATGATTGTCACAATTTATCCTCACACCTCATCCTACCAACCTGTTGACGATGATGGATGCTGCCAACATATAAGGGGTCTCCCTGATGTGAATTCCCAATTATACCTCACACCATTTGGAGTAGGATTCCCATCTAGAGTATCGACCCGACCACCATAACACAAAGGTTCATCTTGGCTTCAACGAATAATATAAGATATTATATACATAAACCTTGCAAGTAAGATGACACCGTGAAGCACCAATTGTAGGATGTAAAAGGAAACCTTCACGAGGGGATACAAAAAGTGAGTCTCTAAGAGGAAAGTAATAGTACTATCCTAGAAGAGGCACATGCAAGCATGAAATTATTTGTTGGAGAAATAGTTCAGACAATGATATTAAGGAAAATACAACACAAATTCAACGAGATAAGTATCGAAGCTGCCGAAATAGTTCAATTTATCCAGTACATATGAACACAACATATATCGTAAACATCCTTGGAATAGTCCTAAAACATTTGTGATACATGCATGGAAATGTGTTGGCTCATAGAGCTTCATTTATAAGGTGAAAGTTCCAAGTACATCAATTACAATGGTGAATACTAGTTCCAATAGTGGAACATTAAGTCACTTCTCGCTTATCCAAAGAATAGTTTTCTCTCATATGCCAAGTAGAGAAGCCAAGACTAGCTTTCTGATGACTCGGTTGGGCTTGAACCAGGTTCGACTTGTACTCCGCACCAACAAAACCCCAGACATTGGCCCTTTCAGAAACGACCCGCAAGTAGATCGAAGTCTTACTCAAGGTGGCTATAGGTGGTTGTAGAACTAGGTTTTTGCAACCTCAGGGGAATGCGTGAGGTGGATTTACTTCACTTTTCTATACTTAACCAATATTATACTATACAAGCAACTACCGCGCGCTTATATCTTAATCACTTCACATCATTCAAATAAACATAAACACATTACAATATAAGATAAACTGCATTATAACCATAACTTTGCATAAACAGATAGAACACAAACACAACACATAAAGACACAGGATATGCTTCCAAAACTTCTTCTTCTTTATTATGATAAGTCTCTTCAGTACATTCACTTCTTTGACCTGCGCACACAACTGCAGGTGGTTTGTGTAAAAAGTGTAGAATCTTCAAGGTCTTCGTGCACACAGCTACGGAGCCTTCCTAAGACACAAAAAATTCTAAAACAAATATATCAAGTGATTTTCCTCATCAACTATTAAATCATGGCTCTCCTATCATTATTATCTTTGAAAAAAACTTACATTACTTTATATAACATTGACATCATACAAAACCATGGTACACATACCATGGGCGAACAAAGTAACTAGATAAAACTTGAAATCCGTTACAAAATGAGGGGCTTCGACTTGCCCTGGAGCCACTAAATACCGCGTGGTAGATTTATCTTCATGGTGCCATGCACTTCGCTCATTGAGTTGCAGAGTCTTTGACCCAAAAATAGACCAAGTTGGGATGTGGCCAACAGGCCCCCAACACTCAAATGTGGCTCATCCCGAGTCACTCAGTTAGTACACCCTAAATATTCGTTGTTATGCTATCACAGGCCTTGTTGCAGGGATGAAGCATCTCTGCAATCTTCTTTTCTTCCTGACACACTTCCTCGAGAAGTTTTTATGTGGTCAGCCTGATTGTCTTTTGTAGGATGCCTTTCTGTTGTTGTCGCATCTCCTTAAGATTTCCATAGACTGTTTATGAGAGCTGAATGGCCTCATCCTGTCATGGTGGAGTATTTTTGGTGATCAATTACTCTTTCCTCCGTAGATCCTCGATATGGCTCTGAATATTCTTATCTTCTGTGATCCGAGTGAGCCGTTGTGCAGGTGCTAAGGTCCTCGCAATTGCCTGGATCTAGTCCAACTGCTTCTGGATAGCCTCTATATCTTCCTAAGTATGCTAAATGTTTGGATCCTCCTGCAACAAGGTCCAAATTTCCATTGTATCATCTAAAATTTTACCACAATCCTTTACTATGGTGGAGATACCTTCTAGTTCGGTTTTGAGCTATGCTTCCCTCTGCTATTTGACTTCTGGCAGCGTGGTTGGCTACAGCCTCATTTGCAGATCAAAAATTTGGACATGATATTCAAATTTCAGCGTCTTAGTGTTTTCGTTTGATTCTTTAATTGCAACAGCGAGCTATGCAACCTTTGTTGTTGGTGGGTCCTATGCGTGGACCTAAACGTTCGTAATTCCACTGTAATTCTTACTGATAGCTTCTTCCAGTTGTTACTTATTTTGGTGCACCTTGTCTCTTTCCTTCAACACCTTATCAAGCTCTGTCATCGTTGTGTTTTGTTCCTTCCTCACCTACATGGTGAATTGTGAAGCAATTTTTTCTTGTCCCTTTAATTCTTCTACGATCCCTTGATGAAATTCATGAAGTGTTTGAGTGGGGAGTGTTCATGATGATGCTTTCCCATCCTTTGTCACATTCTATGTCCTCAGTAACTTCAAACTGTAGCACTCCTCCGGGTACCTGGAAAATTCTCAAACCAAATTGGGTCTCAATTCGACACTCTAGATGCATTGATTGACTTGTCTGCGCTATCTAGTTGGCTGACTGCTCCCGTGGTCTCATTGTGTACGCCATCACCTTGAGTTCCCGCATGCCTTACTGTACTTCTATCAATACCGCTTTGTATTGATCCTCAATTCTGCTCCATGTGTCTTTAGTGATTTGCTATACCTTGTCCCCAATCTCATCAATATCCCCTTCAGTGAGGATCATGGGCTCTACATGCTTGGAACTATCTACCTTGTGTTTCTTCCACACACCTAGTGTAGACACTTTAGGTACCCTATTATTTATGATAAAAGGGGAATTTTCTGGCTCTATATCACTAGGAGGTTCCTGGCCACCATGATCTGGCATTGTTCCTTCAGTTTCTTCCCCATCCTTCTCTGTTTCTTGCTCTATATCTTCCTCTATCTCTATGTCTTTTCCACTAGTTTTTACATGTTTCACGATGTGTTTCTTTGTCTCGGTGCCTCCAACTAGTGGAGTCATCCAATCTTCCATCCATTTCTTAAGGACATCCAAAAGGTCAATCTATGTGACCAAATGGAAAAGGATTCCATATCTCTGTCGAATCCTTTTGTGCCTTGATGTAAGATTTGTGGAAATCGGCCTTAAAATTTGCAATATTATGGTAATATTCAAACAAAGTGGGTGATAACCTGGGATGCTGATTCACCACCGTGTGAAAATCCATCTCCGCCAAGATCCAAAAAGTCTTGTTTTCCTGTGCGTGCGTCGACTCCTTGGAAAACCAGAGCGAGGCGTACCTAATGGTTTCACACACATTTGGGTCAATAGTGACAAACTATGACTCCATTGGTTCCTTCCATGCTAATAAATATAAACATTTGTTGGTTCATTTGGGCTTGACCCAAGTTCGACCTGTACTTCACACCAACAAAACCCCAGACACCGACCCTTTCAGAAACGACCTACAAGCATATCGAAGTCTCGCCCGAGGTGGCTATGGGTGGTTGTAGAACCAAGTTTCTGTAGCGTTGAGTGTAATATCCCAAAATGGGAGAATGCAGTAATACTAAAACACAATATAAGAACTACAAAAAAGTAAACAATAAATCTATATACACATCAGAATGCACAGAAATAACTGAGCCATTTTATTATTTTGGAGGTGAAAAAGAAAGTACAAAAGTGCTCAAAATATGATAAACTCAAGCCACAAGGGTGGCCTAGAAAGACCCTGCAATGATATCCCAAGAGGGACTGCTGCTTTGCTAGAAGGTAAACTACGTTGTCCCTGCTACAACTGTAGGGGCTGTAAGTGCCTGAAATATAGAAAGTCAGATCTATGCAGAATGGGAGCTTCGATGATGCTAAAATTGTAGATCTGGGCTCAATGATAGATTCCCAAGATAACCCAGAAGGGATTTCTCATATCTGTAAGTCTAAGAAAACCACGCTCTTAGGGCTTCACACATATGCTCTTGCGAATGTAGATCTGAAGCTAGATATGATGATATGATGGATGCAATGATGCACAATCAGATCTATGAAAGAAGGGTTGATCCCTTCACTAGATCCTTGGGCTAAAAGCTCAAGATCTAGCTCCTCCAATCTCCTCCACTGAAAATAGCTGTTGGATGAACAACAACTTCAGAAAACTGCGATGTCAGAGAGGGAGGCTCCTTAGCCTATTTCCAGATATGTCAAATCGGCTCCTGAGTGATGGAAAAAATAGATCCAATGTGAGGAAGTTATCCCTCACAAGATTTCCAGCTGAAATACTGGAAACTTCCTTCCTCCAATTGATCTATAGGACTGAACTGCGCAATCCTTGAAGGGACTGCTGTTGCATGGAGGTAAAACCCAATGGCCTGAATGCCTGATGTAGATCTGCTACTCCTGAAAGGTTGGATCTTAAGAACTGTTGACACCTAATCCTATGGGTTGGGTGTGGATATGTAATATTGTATAATAAATAATATTAGGAAATAAGGAAGGCCAAGAGTCATTGGGAGATAAATCCCAATAGCCTCACCTCCAGGTATAAATACATGTACATTCTTCATCTAATAAACATTCTGATTTGCGGAGTTACCTCCTGGTTTGACATGGTATCAGAGTCAGTCCCACTATTGGAATTTTTGCCTGTGGTGTAACTCCCTCATTCCTTTGCTCAGTCAGTTTTTCTGTATAGTTTTGCTGCTCCATTAAACTGATGCTATATACTGTAATTCTGCATTTTTTTTCTCTGCAATATATGCACAGCTCTGACATTTGCAGCTCCTGAAGATTCTGCAATTTGCAGTCCCTGAAATTCTGCAATTTGCATCTCCAGCAGATACCTGCCACTCTGCAATTCTGCAGTCCTTCAAATGTCTGATTCCAAATTTTCTTAACGGCCTTTTGGCCTCCCCCATTCTCCAACACATCTTTCATCCATACCTATCGCTTCCCATTACCTTCTCTCCCTAAACTCCGCCTTCCCTCTTTCCACTCGCACCCTCTTTGCACAACGCTCACGATACTTACCCACTCCCTCACCACGGTCCTCACCTCTCCCTAAGCTACGCCTCCTCCCTCTCTCTACAGCCTAAATCCCCTCGCTCATACCCATTGCACCTACGCTCGGCTCTGCAACTTACACTGGCCCCTCCTCTCGACTTATCCTATGCCACTGCTGCGCTATCCAACACACGGCTGCCTGCGCTATCCCTTATCACTCCCACTCACAGCGTTTTGTCATATTCGATATTTATAATACAACGCTCTATCATACGCTGTCATTTTTTACCGCCCCTCTCTACAAAATTTTATACATTGTCATTTTTAATACCGTTCCAGCACGTCCCTCCTACCTGCAAAGACTTGTGTGGCGACCACCGTGGGGCTTGTGTCCTCGACTTCAACGCTGCAACGAACTCCGCCCCTAATACATCGTTCCTCCACAGTTGACTGGATTATATATATACCCGCAGCGACTCATATACCCGCCCTCGACTCCTGCATTACTCCTGGTTTGTTATATATAATACCGCCTCCATTTATATCAACACAACCATACATAATACCGCCCGTCGGCCCTACTCCAGCGCTGTCATATAATATTTACAATCCACCTTTTAATACCCTTCCACTCTGCTTTGAATACCACTCCACCTTTTAATTCTGCCCCCTCCCATCTTTTAATACCACTCCACCATATATTATACCGCCCCCCACCATATTATACTCCATCTCCTCCCCAATCATATAATATAGTACCCATACAATTTTTTTTTTTCCAAACAAAAAATATATATATATTTTTTTTGGTGCAGAATTCAGTGTTTTTAGCAAAGAGTTTTTGTCCCCTTTAATTGAGAAAATTTCCAGAATTGAATATTTTCTAGCAAAATTTTTCCTCTTCAAAAGAATTTTTTCCAGCAAAGTAATTATTCTTTCCCTTCAGAAGAATGCATTCTCTCATATCTATTATAGGGGTGGTTCTCTCTGGCAAAGAGAACTATCTTGAATGGTCCCGGAAAATCAAGCACACTCTCATTTTTAATGAGTTGTGGAAAGGAATCTATGAAGGACAAGAAGGAAATCCACCAGCAAAGCCCACTTCAGACAAGGAGCTCACCATTTGGGAAAACAAGAACTACAAGGTCTATGCCTTGATTGCAGCTTCCGTAAATGAAGAGGTGAGTCACCATATTTCACCATTCTCAAATTCCTATGATGCTTGAGCAAGCTAAAATAACTCTATGACTCACATTCAGAATTAGAAAATGTTCAATTGATGATTAAGTTGTTTAGTCTTGAAATGAAAAATGATGATCCCCTTGCTTTAGCTTCAGAAGTAAGATCTATAATGCATGACATTGAAAGCACTGGTGTAAAAATGGACATATCTCTCATAGCATATGTTAAGGCATTATATCCGACTTACTCACATTATCTTGATTCATTGCAAGAAAGTGGAAACCTTGAGCATATCACCTTTGATACACTTGAGAAAAATTTTGCAGAAAGAGAGAAAGCTTTTGGGAAGATGGCAGTCCCTTCGTCTTCTGAAGAGGATGCATACTTGGCACATAGAGAAAATATTCATGCTCCAGATTCATCCAAAGGAAGAGGTGGCAGAAGAGGTAGAGGAAGAAGAAACTTCACAGAAAAGGGGGGGCAAACAATCTGACAAATCCAATCTTCATTGCACACGTTGCAATAAATATGGACATGATGCATCCAAATGCAGGACACCTTGTGTTACACCATTTTTTGGTCATCTAACCTATTATCATTAGATGGACCCAAGTACACCATGTAAGACCAATTTTACCCTAAGGTAAATTGCCTTCACTATGTTAAATAACTTAATAAACCACATTTATTAGGTTGTTTATGGTCTAAACAGGAAACCCCAAAAGGAAATATTAAACAAACCTATATTTGTTTGATTTTCCTCATGGAATAATTAATTAAACCATAATTTAATTATTATTCCCAAATTATGTTTAACCCAAAACAAGGAAATCAATTAAATAAATCCTTATTTATTTGATTATTTCCTAGGAATAAGTTATTTAAATCCTATTTAAATAATATTCCTCGTTAAATTTGACTAAATCATTTATAAATAATTAAATAAATCATTATTTATTTAATTATATTCCCACCATTTCCTTAAAATAGTAAATAAATCATTTATTTATTTATTATTTATAAATAAAGCAACTGACCCAAGTCAAAAATCCTTTTCCCTCCAACAAATATAATAAAACATTCCTAAAGGGTGGTTCTAGAATTTGATTAATAATATTTTATTCATGCACCAAGTTCTAGATCACCCTAATATTTTGTTATAAATAGAAGGGTTTTCCCCATTCATTAGTCACCTTTTGTTGCCTATAAGATCACTCTGTATCTATACACTTGGTCACATTTTTCTACTATTTGTTGTGTGAGCTCCCTTTGAGTTCTATTCTTTGTGTGGGTTTTCTACACCAACAAGAGGAAGAGATTCTAGATCTGAAGTGCTGAGGACTTCCAAGAACCCATCCCATCGAGGAGAATTGGATACCCCTTCTTATTTTCCTCCCAGGTGCCCTTAATACAAAAATTATTTCAAAAATTGTTCTTGTCTTGTCTATTGGTATATGGAGCAAACCCTTGTTTTTACTGCTTAATGTCTTTCCATGCATAGATCTGGTTTTTTGCAGCGCTTTTCTTGTTCAACTAACCGCAGATCTGAAGATATTGGCAACCACTTTTGTTTTTAGGGCTATTAGTTATGCGTAGCTAAAGTGGTCCTTTTTCGTACACTTCGACAAAGGATTCATACTAACAACTTGGGATAAAATTGAGCAGCAAAGAAATCAAGACAAAGGTAAAAGTAATGACAAAGACAAAGGTAAAGCACCTGAATCCGCTCATTATGTTCTAGCTGCCACATTGTAACAATGGAGCTCTCAAGACTCGTTTTGATGTTTCATTTACTTCATGGAGAGATGATTGGTTGCTAGATTCAGGAGCAACATGTCACATGACATTTAGAAAAGATTTTTTTGAAGAATTTACTCGACAAAGTTGATGGAGCAAGAATACTTCGCAGACAAATCCAAAACTCAAGCCATCAGGGCTTGGCACCATTGGGCTTAAATTGCCTGGTCTTCCAGACTTTTTTATACATGAGGTTTTATACCTCCTTGAGTTGAGGAGAAACTTGCTGTCCCTTGGTCCACATCCGCCGGCAAGGACACTCCATTCACATGTTTGATGGCAACGCTGAGGTCAGAAAAGCATCAGATCGCTCACTTGTCATGGAGGGAATAGAAGAAGGAAGACTCTTGAAGCTGCAAGGTTCCTCTGCTCATGCACAAAACTTTGCATTCAGTTCACATCATGATGAAGGTACATTCCCATCAAGTCTTTTATGGAATGCTATATTTGGACACTTAAACTATGAAATCCTTCGATTTTTGAAGAAAAATGGTGTTAATGGACGACCTACAATTCCTAGGAAACTTAAGCAATGTGATGCTTGTATTCTAGGAAAGAGAAAGTTAAACAACCATTTCATGACTCACACCTGCAGCACATAGAAAATCTGCCTTGTTCATTCGTATTTATGTGGCTCCTATGCCTATTGTTTCTAAAATGGAAATAAATACATGATGACATTTATTGATGACTACACCGAATGTGTTGATTTACTTATGAAGAACAAGTCCGATGCTTTTCAAACATTCAAAATTTTCATGCATGGATTGAAAATGATGCACAAACTCATATTGGCTCTCTACGACCGATAATGTTAAAGAATACACTTCAAACGAATTTGAAAATTATCTTCGTCAACATGGGATCAAACATCAAACAACTGTGCCATATAATCCCCAACAGAATGGTGTAGATGAAAGAATGAATAGAACTATTTTAAATATGGTTCTCTCCATGTTATTTTTCAAGAATGTAAAATTGATGTTTTGGGCTCATGCAGTTCTATGTGCTATTTACATAAAGAATAGGTGTCCTTCATGTTGAATTAGAAACAAAACTCAATTTTGAAATGTGGCATGGCCACATTCCTTCGGTAAAGAATTTCACGTTCTTTGGGTCCATCTATTATGCCTTGATACCCAAGGGAAAAAGGAATAAACTTGGTGCTAGAAGTCAAAAGTGTATCTTCTTGGGGTACTCCAATACCTCCAAAGGATATCATCTCTATAATGAAGAAAATAAGAAGTTTCTAATAGCAAGAGATGTCATATTCCTTGAATCTTCCAAGAGTGACAAGGTTGTTGAGCGGCAACTTGATCACCTGGATAGATTCACACATGCAAAGTCTTTCCAAGAATTTGATAATCATATTCCACATCTTGAAGGGGGGATTCCTATATTGAATCAAATTGCGGAATCATGTCCTGAAGCACTCTCTCCCCCACATGAAGAAACAACCATGGATGACACATTGAATGATGTGATTGATAGAATTGGGAGATTGAATCTTGAATCAATCCCAACTCAGTCAAATGAGCAGCCTGGGCCATCTCATAAAGGTCCTCCCAAATGGCTGACAAATACACTAGAGAATGTTCATCCCGATGAGGTTGGAAAAACAGGAACAAGAAGTTCCACTAAACGAATCGAAGGTGACGTAGATAATTTTGATTCTCTTGTTGATATGGATATTGCTTATAACTGTGAATTGAGTTTGTCTACAGATCATGAACCAACTTCCTTCAAAGAAGCTGCTTCTCATGATGAATGGAAGGAAGCGATGCAAAAGGATTATGATGCCTTGATAAAGAATGGCACTTGGAAGCTGGTTGATCTGCCTTTGGGAACAAACCAATTGGCTATAAGTGGGTTTACAAGAACAAGTATAAAGCAAATGGCTCCCTTGACAAGGACCTAACAGCTTGTGGCAAAAGGTTTTGCACAAAAATAAGGAATCGATTATGAAGAAACTTTTTCTCCCACAGCAAAATGGACAACCATCCGGACTCTCTTTGCCCTAACAGCTCATAATGGATGGAAAGTCCATCAGATGGATGTAAAAACAGCTTTTTTGAATGGAGATCTAAAGGAGAAAGTTTATATGTCCCAAAATGCAGAAGGATTTGTGGTAAAGGGTCAAGAACACAAAGTATGCAAACTTATAAAATCCTTGTATGGCCTCAAGCAAGCATCGCGAGCCTGGTATGAGAAATTAACTAAGCATCTTTTGAAACTTGAGTTCAAAAATTTGGTTCTCAATGAGGCAAATTTGTTTGTTAAGAAATTTGGAAAAACATTTGTATATCTTGTGGTGTATGTATATGATCTTTTGATGACAGGGAAAAATGATATTTATATTTCATCCATAAAGAAAGAATTGAAGAAAGGTTTTGAAATGACTAATTTGGGTTATGCTCATTACTATATGGGTATTAAAGTAACTCAACATCCTAAATTTATATTTCTTTCTCAAAAGAAGTACATTGGAGATCTTTTGAACAAGTTGAGCATGGATGAATGCAATCCCTTAACCACTGCAATGGAACAAAACTTGAAGCTCCTATCCATTGAAGGGAAGGAATTCGAGGATGCAATGAAGTATAGACAACTTGTAGGAAGTATTATCTACTTGACTACCACCAGACTGGACATCTCATTTTCTGTTGGAATCCTCTCTAGGTTTATGAAAAAACCTTGTGAAGGACATTGGTCTGCTACAAAAAGAGTTATAACGTACTTGCAGGGGAATAAAGACTTTGGACTCAAATATACATAGGTAGGCAATTTCAGCTTGATCAGATACTCTCGATTCGCACTTTGATGGCGACAAGAAACATAAAACTACTTACACAGTTACACCATGAGTCTTGGATCGAGTCGTTCTCATGAGATCACGAATAGCTGGCCCAGCAAATTCCACCGAAAGGTAATATGTGGCAGCAGCTGAAGCAACAAAGGAAATTGTGTGGCTTCAGAAAATCCTGGAAGATTTGCAGATGAAACAAATGTATTCCACACCACTCATGAACGACAATACTTCTGCAATAAAGTTGGCCAAAAACCCAAAGTTCCATGATCGAACAAAGCACATCAATACAAAATATCATCTAATTCGACATCATGTTCAGGCCAAAACCATCCATCTACATCATTGTTCCACAAATGAATAAACTGCTGATATCTTCACCAAAGCACTTGGCAGAGAAAAGTTTGAAAAGTTCAGATCGATGCTTGGGCTCACCAACATCCCTTCGGATTAAAGGGGGGAATGGTTACACCTAATCCTATGGGTTGGGTGTGGATATATAATATTGTATAATAAATAATATTAGGAAATAAGGAAGGCCAAGAGTCATTGGGAGATGAATCCCAATAGCCTCACCTCCATGTATAAATACATGTACATTCTTCATCTAATAAACATTCTGATTTGTGGAGTTACCTCCTGGTTTGACAAGAACAAAGTGGTAGGATGAATTAATCCTCCACTGGTTTCCTAGCTGAATGCAAGAAACAACCTCCTAAAGATGGCACTAATGCCTGATAAGGGATGAAGAACAATCCTCTTTCTAGAGCTACTCAAGAAAGAGGTGGGATTCCCACTCAGGAACACCCTATGCTAAACAAAACTGCAAGCTCTGCTAAATAGCCCAAGCCTGCATAGAAATGTCCTAAGACAAATCTAGATCTAAACAGATCAAGAAATGAATTATCCAAATCATGCCTTCCATTGTGCCTTCACCTTCATTATATGCATGAGCCTTCCATAGCCTAGGCCCACTCTAATACTGCGTTGTATATGTGGAAAAAAGTCTCCAAGGTTGACTGCACTGCTGACCCATGTCCTCCATCATGTTCACATGGGGTGATCACCCTCTCCATCATATGTGCATTAAATGCACCACTTCCTCCTTTATCTTATCAGAAGTGCTTCATGATCTTCTTTGGATGCACTATGATCTTAGTTGACCTTATCAAAGATCCTCATGATTTTATATTTAAGATCCATGATCTTATTTGACTGTTTCATCCTCCATAATCTATCTCATAAATGAGACATGATCTCCATTAATGGAGCTGCTCCACTTCTCCATGTTTTTAGATCTAGATCTATAATATCCATGTTCACATATTAAAAGTGGATTTTATTCATCTTTGAGGTTTGTGGGTTCCTCCACCCTTTTATTTACTTAATTCATTAAGAAAATCAGGAACTCTAATATTCCAAATATGATGTGAAAATTTGGGAATATTACATTGAGGGACTATGCGAGGTGGCTTTACATTACTTTTCTATAATTAACCAATATTCTATCATACAAGAAACTACCGCGCGGTCATAGTTTACTTAATCACTTCACATCATTCAGATAAACATATACACATTACATTATAAGATAAATTGCACTATAACTATAAATTCACATATATAGAAAGAACACAAACAAAACACATTAACATACAAGATATGCTTCCAAAACTTCTTCTTCTTTATTATGATAAGTCTATTTAGTACATTCACTTCTCAGACCTATGCACACAACTCCATGTGGTCTGCGCACAAAGCTACAGACTCTTCAAGGCCTCCACGCACACAGCTGCGGAGCCTTCCTAAGACCCAAAATGAACTAAAATAGATATATCAAGTGCTTGTGCTCATAAAATATTACATCATGACTCTCTTATCAATATTATCTTCGAAAAATCCTTACATTTCCTTATATAGAATTTACATCATACAAAACCATGGTCTACATACCATGGGTGGAAAATATAACTAGCTAAATCCCGAAACCCATTACAAAATGAGGGGCTTTGACCCACCCCAAAGCCTTTAAACACAACACAGTAGATTTATCTTTGCGGTACTACACACTCTGCTCCTTGAGTTGTGGAGTCTGTGACCAAAAAATAGACCAAGTTGGGTTGCTCCCAACACTCTCCAAAGATGAATCCTCCAAAATCCTTTTGATTGAGTTATGAGGTTTCTTTTATAACAAGAGGAATGAACTTTCATATCCTCATGACCCTTGTATTACCCTCATTACTCTTGGACTCCTAGTGTGTCCTTTGGACTTCTAAATTATTATTGAACTTCTAAATGAATTTTGTACATCTATACAATTTTTGTTTATTTATGACTATGTGACTCTTCAGGTTCCACATATGACTCTTGGGCTTCCAATTATTTGTATATTACAATTATTAAAATACTGCACCAGTACCTCCATGTCATCATATGATGAGACTTGACATATCACTATCTTGGATGACTGGGACTAATAGTGATTGATGAAATTGACTTTCTCCAGTGGTGACATGACTGCCAATATTTTTTTATATTATGATCATAGTTATTTCGCCCTTCAAAGATTCTTTAATATTGGAGTCTTTGTGGTTCTTTGATCATAAAGTTTCAAGTGTATTCTTGATTCTTTTCTTGCTTCCTTTGTTTATCCTCTTTTCCCAATCTTCCTTGTGTGTGCTTGCCATGAGTTCCCTGGACACCTGTTTATGCAATCACCCATGACGAGCAACTGTGAGCCTAAAAATATTTCAATCTACCATGTTTTATGCATATTTTATTTTTATGCCTTTTAATTGCACTCAAAAGGGTAAAATGGGATTTTGGGCGCACTTTGAAAGGCTCAAGGGCTCAAGGGAAAAGGATTTATGGCTTCGACATGCGCACAGGCACTCAAGAGAGGGAGGCAGTCAAGGTAGGGTTCATGGCGCAAGTCTAAAGGAAGAAGGGGAAGGATTTGAGCTTCTTAAGTCTGATGTGCACTTAAGGGAAAGAAAGAGGGCACATTCCTTAAGGTGGAAGGAGTGCTTTCAAGGAGGGAATATCTCTTCGGGTCGAAGGAGTGCTCTTAAAGAGGGAACATATATTTGGGTTGAAGGAGTGCTCTCAAAGGGGGAACATCTCTTTGGGTTGAAGGATTTCTCTGAAGGAGGGTGCATATATTTGGGTCGAAGTAGTGATCTCAATGAGGGCACATCTCTTTGGGTCCAAGGAGTGCGCTCAAAGGAAACCGATGAGGGTGCATGGCGCAAGTCTAAAGGCTGAAGGATGAAGCTTCATTCCTTCAAAGTGTTCTCATGCACTCAAGAGACCACATAGGGTACATGGCGCAAGTTCGAAGGTTAAAGGATGATGCTTCATGCCTCTGAAGTGCACTCATGCACTCAAGGGACCAAAGAGGGAACATGGCACAAGTCTGAAGGTTGAAGTATGATGCTTTGTGCAATTGAAGTGCGCTCATGCACTCAAAGGGTCAAGAGGGAACACGATTCATTTTGGAAGGTTGAAGGTCGAAGCTTAAGGCCTTGGGGTGCACTCATGTGCTTAAGGAGGGCACATTCCTTCAGGTCTGTTAGTCATCAGTAATTCTTGCTATCTAAAGATGACTAAATATCAGTCCTATATTTCTAAAAACAAAATTCATGAATATTGTGAGTTTTAGAAATCTCACTGCCTTCATTATTCTTAAAACAAAATTTTCACTATTTTACTACTCTGCCATTCCCTGTTTAGATTATCACTCCTAAAGGGCCCCTCTTGGGCTTATGACACTCATCTAGTTTGTTTTTCCCACCTATCACCCCAGCCCTCTGTTTTTCCCTTACCCTACTACTTCACCTTCATCCAGGGTTATGACTCAACCTATCCTTTCCCATGTTCATCAGGTTCCTCAAAACTTGATGGTATCACAAATACCTCTATGAGCTCTTTAGATTAGTCAAGTACATTAGTTTCTATAGGTTCAAATACACCAATTGGTAAAAAAATCTGTTTTTACACTATCAAAATCCCAAGCCTAATTTCAGTCAAAGGACCAAGTTAAAACCCTACCACTAAACCATTAGGTTTTCCCTGAGTTGTAAGGTCATCATTAGTACTTTAAGATCTATTATTATTATGTTAAGACCTGTTTCAAATAAAAATAAGAGAAACACATGATTGCCCAAGAAAAAGCAGAGGATCTCCAAAGGGGGTTATTTTGTCAATTTCAAGTCTTGCAAAAGGTAAATGTGCTTGACGTTTCTGCAAGAATGTCAAGAGGTAAATCAACATGATAAATTGGTAGGGTAACTAATGATTTTCTAAAGGAAAGCAAGGAGCACTAATTCTAAAATATGATCAAGGTTTTTAAGCCTAATTGGGTCAAGAGTATGCCAAACAAAATCCCAATGCAGCAAGACACATAAAAGAAGATCAAGCTCTCATCTCAGCCATTTTCATTCAGTGGTTAAAAAATAGAAAACATGGTGTGAGATCCAAGGTAAAAATGAAAAGTGGTGAGGATGCTACCACGGTGTGGAATGGCTAAAGTTATCAAAGCGATTACAACATTTTGAAGGATCTGAAGGAAAGGTCACTTCAGAGTTTCATAACACCTCCTGAAGTAAAAGTGCTCATGGACATAGACCACTCAAAGGAAATAAGCCTTGTCATTCAAAAAAACATCTATAGAAGAAGAAAGTAAAGAGTATCAGTAGGATGTGGGTCAAGTTCTTTTTCAAATCCAACTGACTTTTAGTGATTAAAAAGGAGTAAAAGCACAGATTTGAGCTCAAAGGTGGAAAAACATAGGTGACTAGAAGGTTGCTGGTTTATATCATATTTCCAAGACCAAAGAGAAAACTAAGCCAGTGCTCTAGCCACCTACAACAAAATGATAAATTCATCATCTGTTCATCTACAACAAAAAGAGACAAATAAACTCCTATACATCAGTCCAAGACTGGTATTTGCTCAAAAAACTCCTAAAAAGTCACTTCCAAGGATTTCCTAACACCTCTGAGGGGTAAGTACAAACAACACCACTTCATTTTCAAAGTTATTGTCATTGAATTAAAGGAATAAAACCTATAAATTTCCATCAATTTAACCTAGCATAATTAGGGTTTTTGCCTTCGAATAAACAAAATTTTAATGGAAGCTAATAGTGACAGTGGTGAGGGAGGCCAAGGGACTAGAAGATAGCATCGCAAGGGTGGAAGAGTAAATAGGTTTGAGCCACTGAACACCAAGGAATTGATGGCCTCTCCTATGACAGTTGCATATTTCTAGGAGGTGGGTTGTTTTGACTTCTGTGAAAGGGTACAACAAGTCCAAAGTCACCCTGAGTTGACCAAGAATTTTATTCTTAACCTCCATGGCCATCAAGTAAATTTAGCAGGAGTAAAATTTGAGCTATCCACCAATACCATTTCTATGGCGATCAGGATACCTAGTATGGGAGAAAAGTGGTTCAGACAGGCAAATTTGGACCTGAGCCATTATCAACCTTTCTTGAAACCTAGATACCAAGCTAATTGCAAATCCATTTTTCCATTTTCACATCTACTGGAGAGATATGCGCCCTTGATGAAAGTCATACTGAAATATTTCATATGTGAGGGTAGATTTATAAGCTTTATTCATACCACATAAGATTACTCATGCACTTCACTAGGGTCAAGTTGCTACATTTTCCCTATTATCTTTATATAAGTATTGATAATATGTCTTACGTTGTGCAAAAGAGACATCCTTCACGTCAAATGAAAAGTCTTTTTCACCATCCTCTTATCAAGATGATTGTGTTACATCAATTAGAGCAATAGGGTATTCCATGGGAGGTGTTCATCGCCCATGAAGTTTTCACAAACCCATAGCCTCATCATCGACCAAATTTACCCTCATAATCCGATCCACCTCCGTCCACTTCACCATCACCCCCCACTGACCATGGCTCATCATTTGAACTTGAATCCTCCCCTCAAGAAAACCTCCCTTCCTCACCTTATCCTAAAGAATTAGATGAAGAAGAGGACAGTGACAAAGAGGTCAACAATGAAGAAGAGGCAGAAAATGATGAAGAGGCAGAGGCAAAAAATTATGAAGAAGAGACAGATGATGAAGAAGAGGTAGAAGAGGATGCTGAACAAGAAAAAAATGAAGAGGCAGAGGCAGAAGAGGATGATGAAGAAGAGACAGATGATGAAGAAGAGGCAAAAGAGGATGATGAAGAAGAGACAGATGAAGAGGCAGAGGCAGACGAGGATGATGAAGAAGAGACAAATGATGAAGAAGAGGCAGAGGATGATGAAGAAGAAAACAATGACACAGAGGAAAATGATGAAGAAGAGGCAGAAAATGATGAAGAAGAAGGTAGTGAACAAGTCAGTGATAAAGAGGACAATACAAAGGCAGATGAGGAAGAGGAAACTGATGAAAAAGAAGACAGTACAGAGGGAATTGATCAAGAAGACAATATAGAGGTCAGCAATGAAGGAAAGGACAATAAATAGGTAGAGGACAATGAAGATGAAAATGCAGAGAACAGTGAAGAAGCAAACAGTAATGAAAAAACTGATAAAGACACCTCTAACAATGACAACACAAAAAATGATAAAGGCCATGATGATGTTGGAAACACAAAGGACAATGATGAAGAAGAAAACATGCTAACTAATAGCCCTAATAATGATGACAACAATGACACTATGAACCAAAAAATCAGTGAAGAGGTTGATGACATTGGTGAAGATCACAACAAGGATGTTAGCATGGAAGAAAATGAAAGTGAGGCTCAAGAATTCAGTCAAGAACACAATGCAGAAGACATCAATGTAGAGATCAATGAGGAAAAGAAAGGCAGTCCTGAGGTCAGCCATGGTGAGGGCATTCAGGTGGACAATTTTGAGCTTTTCCCTCTCACATATCAAATAGGAAAGAGGCATGTGTTTTCTGCATCTAAAATGCAAGGGACCATGCCATCCACCTCAGCTCAGAAGATTAACAAAGGCAAACAAAAGGTAAAGGAAGAATAAGAAGATCATGAGGTTGAGAGGGAGTTTGACATAATTCAGGTGGACAGTGATGAGGAGAATGAAGCAAGGATCTCAAACTTGCTCATCCAGAACAAAAATTCCCTCATTGAAGACCTCCAAGCAAATCTAAATAGGGCCAAGACTGTTAATGATGCCCTTGAGATGGAAAACAAGCAGCTAGGAGCACAAATTGCCATTTATGAGGCTAGGGTAATCAGGGCCCAAAAAGAAGCTCAAGGAGCACAGGTAAAGCTAGAAGAGTTCATGGGCACCTATGAAGAAAGTGAGGATGAAGAAGGGAAGTCTAGGAGGAGACCAAGAACCATGGGGTTGAAGAAGGCATTGACAAGACAAAGAGAACAAGAATAAGCCTTGGCAGAGCAACTCCCTATAGATGAGCTGTTGGCCATGGAGATAGCACATGATCAGAAGCCTTGGTTGGAAAGATCAAACACACACTTGGAGGCAAAATTGGAGAAGGAAAATAGAGACCTTGACCTCCAAAGGAAGATGACCAAACACTATGCACTTAGAAACCAAATTGCAAGGGCTAAGCTCAAAAGAGCCCTTGCCAAATTTTGAGCCCTCGAGGAGGAAAAAGTTCAAATAAAGCTCAAACTTCTTGCTTATGCTTCCATGCAAGCATCCCAGACATGAAAAGGAAGATAAATGCAAATTTTGGGAACTTTTTGAGAATTTTGGTTTTTTGTTGTTTTGGAGGGCCAAGGGGGTAGCACCCTTGGTGCTACACTTTTTCTCAGGGAATCTTTAGGAGGAAAGGCTTACATTTTTGGAATCCTCAGCTCAAGTACAACATGCTCACCAAGTTTCAGGTCAATTGGAGTTTTTTTGGTCCTCCAAAAGGGTAAAAAACACCCTAATTTTCACTTTTCTGCCTAGTTTTCAGGATATGTGCTGCGCCTTTACCAGTCTTGGGATTTTTTATTTTTGAATAGGCTACAGGGGTCCAATCAGAAAAAAATGGTAGTTCTAGAAAGTAGACTCAAGAGCCTTTCCAATGAGCCATCATGGAGCCCATTCCGACACCGGGAAGGCCTTTAAAACCTTAATGCAATTTGACCCAGGTTTCTTGCTCCTGTGCTATGCCCTTGGCATGGAAATTCATCCTAAAACTCAATGTTGCGCCCTGACAGAGGAAAAGTCAACAATGTACAATTGGAAAGTTTTTGGAGGCTTGGCAGAGCCCAAATGTCAATTTATTTGCCAAAAATTCCCGAAAAGATATTTTGTATTAGATATTTTGTGCCTTGGGCTTTACAAAGTCTCAAGGACAAAAGTGACATTTATGATTAAGTAATAGGCTTCTAAAGACTTAATTAGGATTTAGTCCTCCAATGCATGATAAATAGAGCATGGAGGTTTCATTGTATATGTTGGATATTTGCTGAGCATGCTATGAAATAGACTTGGAGTTTATTGCTGACACTGGTTGTTGGTGCCTTGTGATGGTGTTGGATTGTGCTTGTATGGATCAAGATCACTCTTAGAATTCATTAAGCTTGTTCAAATGGTGATGTATTCCATATTTATGTTTGTTTTCTTCAGTTATTCATTGTGTTTATGATTCATTTAGTCATAGAACAGAAATAGAGAATGGGATTTATCTTCTTGATACCCTACTTCTGCCTACTTTCTTGACTTCTATGTTTTCTTCCTCAAAGTTTTGGTAAATAAATCCTTAAGTGCTCTTTAGTGTTACTAATATGTTATGTTAGAATGCTATTTTTTTCCACGTAAGTTTTTGAGAATCCTTCACTGCTCTCTTAGCTTGCTTGACTGTTGTTTTTAAGACTTGCTTAGCCTAGTTGATATTGAGGAATCCTTCATTGCTCTTCAAGATTTCATTATGCTATGATCTTAGAAGATTTTTCTTGTTTATTGGTTTGTTAGAGGAATATTTACTACCCATTTAACTCACTATGTTCACAACTCCGTGTTACTTCAATCTCCCTTAACCTAATTAGATCCATTTGATCTTGTCAACTTTCCCTTTGAACTATCCCTGACTCATTTTTACACCTTTCAAATATTTTTGCAAACTCCATAGCCCAATGGATTGATATTTCCCACTCTATAACCTACTTAACAACTTTCCCAACCAACCAAACAAACAAACAAACCATAAAACTTAACAACTAGCATAAAATCAAAACCTAAAAAGCAAACAAGTTCACATCCTTTGCACAAATAGATAGAGCCCTCTCTGAGTCCAGGAAGGCTAGGCCCTACGAATCCAAATATTGGTATGATTTTAACCCTGTCCATTTTTTCTCACCAATCTAACAAATTACAGGGCCCTAACATAATGGCGATCACGACGGGACTTTGAGAAAATAACATCCTAAGCACTCCTTAAAACCTCATAAACACTCCTGTCAAGTAGTATCTATTGATTTCTCGCCACCTCATCAACTAACATAATGGAAATCACAGTGGGACCTTTGAGTCAGTGACATCCTAAGTATACCTTAGGAACTCTAAAATCCTTGTCAAACTTAGAAAACTGAAGTGTTAGCCAAAATTAGAATCTAATTGTTTCACCATCCTAGAAAAATGATAATTCAACTGGAGGACACTCATAGAAACCTTAGGGCTGCATAAAGGAACTGAGAAAATCCCAAAACATCCCTAGATTGGTTTTTATAAATTGTTGGTGGTGGACCACAAAAACTTATCTTCAAAATAGTAAAAAAACATCCACCTGGCGACTCCACTAGCCTCCAGTAGGCCTATTAACCCCCCAGTTCTCATAGACTCCCCTGGGAATGCATTAAGCAATCCAAATCATGCTGATGGTGGCCATCAAAGTTGAAATCTTCCACCTGGCGACTCTGTTATACGGATAAATCCTTCTTACGGACAAGAACGATCTCCCTAGTATCCTAATGATATCTAGAAACAAACATCCAACTGCAAACCATTTTCTCTAGATCATTTGTGATTCCAAATCATTAAATAACAAAGTATGAGGAAATTCCCCTACCTGAAGTCCAACACTTGCTGAAATATTCTATCTAGTCGCTCCAGAAGAGGTCACCTGCAATCAAAGACAGCTAAAAGGATTAAAAGCACCTGTAAGATACAATAATTGAGCAAACATTAATCTATCTCAGTGATCAAGGAATCCAAGAATTAAATTACTCAATAGATACATGAAAAATTTAATGAGAAAACAGAATCCATTTTAATTATCTTGTATAATAAGAAGTAACCTTACAACCTTGTCGCCTTGATGTTATACAGGTTCTTCCGGGGTCCTGAAAAATCGTTCTCTCTTGGTTTGACAAGTCTTCTCCTCTATGAAATAGCATGAAACTATCAATATGAGTATGTGATCATTCTCATACCAGTGATGCCAAGTATAGAGAGTATGATTTCTTCAGCAATTCTCTCCAAAAAACTACCAAGTTCTAAGTAAGTACCATCTACCCTTGAGACTGAAACATGAGTTCAATTTATAGGAAAATAGAAGTGGTTTCAGTTCCATAAAGAGGGGAATAAATTCCTTTTATGAAGGGATTTGAGCTCCAAATAACAAGGGATAAACTCCATTAATGAAGGGATATAAGTCCATGAATGAAGGGATGAAGCTCAACCGGATTACGCTTCTAGAAGTCTCCAGCTAGGAGAATATTCGACCAACTAGGCTTCTAGAACTTAATTTTTCTTGTATTTTTCCTTTTATGGGGGTCTGCAAGTTTAAGAAGCAGAACGTGTGGGTTGTGCCACAGATTATAGAGGAAAAAGCTGCGGTTCCGCAAGTAAGGACTAGGAAAAGTGCGAAGTTGGGCTTTTAGGGTTTTAAATGAGATTTTCTCCAATTCCAAGACTTGGTTTAGGAACTTTGAGGTTTTTGACTTCTAAGGAAGCATAATATAGGTGATGATGAACCTATATAGACAGTTAAATGTCATGGTGACAAAATAATGTGTAACAGACTCCACAACCCCCAATAAGACCTAAATATTCCACTGGTAAAAGACTCTAGACTGGTTGAAAGGATGCAGTGACCCTTTTCTTGGACTGATTGAACAAAATGACAAGGTTGGTGGTGGACCTTCTATATAGTGAAGTTTCGAATAAGTTATCAGAACTTCAACTTGATGAGGATCTCCTAAAAGTTGTCCTTCTCATTTTAAGGTCAAGAAAAGTTAACCCTGAAGTTAAGAGAATTGTTCTGGAGATAGTGGTTGAAAAATATGAAACTGACATTGAACTTTTAAATTCTCAAATTCAGTCATACAATTTCCAAGGCCCTAAAAAATTCTTGGAAAGTCTACCTTTCCCTAAGCAAGAGGAAATTGTACTACCTTTTGACTTGCAAGCTGAGGATGATTATGCTTTCAAGAACCAGACTGAAGATGATATTTTCAAAGTCAATATTGGGAATACTGATGACCAAACAGTCATGAAAGGCATAAAATCAACAAAATTTCATCATGAATTTTTTTATCCTATAGAATATTACATGAAGGTCCTAATTGGCTCAAATTTTAGGACATGGATTCCTTACAAGGATCATATACATTAGAAGTTGCCACTACATATGATAACCTTGGTTATGAAGACACATGATCAAAGTGTACTATTGTTTCCTATGACAAGCAGTGAGGTTATCTACCTGTTTTTGTTACTGCTTAACTGGCTGCACTAGCACTATTGTCTCTTTTAAAACAACATAAATCTTCAAGTTAGATTATGATAGATAGGTGAAAATAAGCTCAACAATGTAAGCATATTTCTAGCTTTAGTTTCATATTGAATTGAGAAAAAGGAAGAAAAATAAACACAAAAACAAAAAATAAAAAGAAAAAGAGGGCAGGAAAATAATAGGTACAACCCCATACCCAAAAAGAGTGTTGCTGAAAATGTGCAATCCTAAATGTCACTACTAGCTCAAAAGAAATAATCTTGTTAATTCATATAGCCTAATCATGACTAAACACATTTTAAATTTCTTCTGATAGGATAGTAAATAAAGACTTGTCAAAACCATTTAAACTTGACTTGTCAATAGATTAGATTCAGGAGAAAAGATGCTGGTTCTCAATGCTCAAATCCGAACCAAAGAGAAAAAGAGGGATGCCTAACAATTTCTAAATCTCAGCCCTTATGTTTTCTAGTTTTGGATTGTACAAAATAATGTCTGTGTGCAGCTTGTCCCAATGCCACAACCCATGGTAAATCATATTGTTCAATCCTGGTTTGATCATAGTTTCAATTTCATGTCAATAGATTAGAGAATAGAGTCTGTCAAACAGCTTAATATTGATAGATAATTAGACTAGGTAGAGAATAAAAGAGTTCATTAGCCTAATATGAACTCTTGGAAGTGATAAGGGTACAAGTAGGTAGTTTTTTATGTTTTCAAAAGAAAAGAATGTTAAGGGTTTTCCAGTTCAAGTGAACCCAAGGAAGAAAAAATGTTAGGCAAAGTAGGATGGGTAGGTAGAAATGAGTTTGAAGCAATCATGTCCTTTCAGTTTCTTAAGATCATAGCTTCAAGAGAAACATCAACAAATGAAAGAAGAGAGATTTTCCCAATGGATAAGGCACTGTTCTTCATAACTTAGAGATTTGAGCTCTGAGGTCTTGGACACCTCCTAAAAAGGCGCTGCCCTCCCCAAGTGGAGCCACTGTTAGTCATCAGTAATTATTACTAACTGAAGATGACTAAATATCAGTCATAGATTTCTAAAAACAAAATTCATGAATATTGTGAGTTTTAGAAATCTCACTGCCTTCATTATCCTTAAAACAAAATTTTCGCTATTTTACTACTCTTCCATTCCCTGTTTAGATTATCACTCCTAAAGGGCCCCTCCTGGGCTTATGCCACTCATCTAGTTTGTTTTTCCCACCTATCACCCCAGCCCTCCGTTTTTCCTTTACCGCACTACTTCACCTTCATCCAGGGTTATCACTCAACCTATCCTTTCCCATGTTCATCAGGTTCCTCAAAACTTGATGGTCTCAGAAATACCTCTATGAGCTCTTTAGATCAGTCAAGTACATCAATTTCTATAGGTTCAAATACACCAATTGGTAAAAAGCTCTGTTTTTACACTATCAAGATCCCAAGCCTAATTTTAGTCAAAGGACCAAGTTAAAACCCTACCACTAAATCATTAGGTTTTCCCTGAGTTGTAAGGTCCTCATTAGTACTTTAAGATATGTTCTTCTTATGTTAATACCTGTTTCAAATAAAAATAAGAGCAACACATGATTTCCCAAGAAAAAGCAGAGGATCTCCAAGGGGGGCTATTTTTTCAATTTCAAGTCTTGCAAAAGGTAAATGTGCTTGACATTTTTGCAGGAATTTCAAGAGGTAAATCAACAGAGAAATTGGTAGGGTAACTGATGAGTCTCTAAAGGAAAGCAGGGAGCACTAAGTCTAAAAGAGGATCAAGGTTTTTAAGCCTAATTGGGTCAACATTATGCCAAACAAAATCCCAATGCAGCAAGAAACATAAAAGAAGATCAAGCTCTCATCTCAACGATTTTCATTCAGTGGTTAAAGAATAGAAAACATGGTGTGAGCTCTAAGGTAAAAATAAAAAGTGGTGAGGATGCTACCACTGTGTGGAATGGCTAAAGTTATCGAAGTGATTACAACATTTTCAAGGATCTAAAGGAAAGGTCACTTCAAAGTTTCATAACACCTGCTAAAGTAAAAGTGCTCAAGGACATAGGCTACTCAAAGGAAATAAGCCTTGTCATTCAAAACAACATCTATAGAAGAAGAAAGTAAAGAGTATCAGTAGGATGTGGGTCAAGTTCTTTTTCAAGCCAACTAACTTTCAGTGATTAAAAAGGGGTAAAAACACAGTTTTGAGCTCAAAGGTGGAAAAAAAAAGGTGACTGCAAGATTAATGGTTTATGTCATATGGTCAAGACCAAAGAGAAAACTAAATCATTTCTCTAGCCACCTACAAAAAAATTCTAAATTCATCATATGTTCACCTACAACAAAAAGAGATAAAGAAATGTCAGTGAAAATCTAAAGAGGTAACAACATTAGCAAAGTGGGTTTTCATGTTTTAATTTATTTTTCTCAGTTATAAAGACCCTCCTTCACTCTTCAGAAACTCATTTTTTGTGGCAAAGGTCATCAAAGGCGGTCAGAGAAGGAATTTTTAAATTCTGGCAAAGTTGGGCAAAGTTTCCCCTGTGTTACGCACCTGGAACCCCCTGCTATGCGCCTGGAGGTTGTCTACTATGTAAGCTAAACTAAGCGTTGCACGCCTATGACTGGGCGCTACGCATTCACTGTTGTGTAGACCTGTAGCTCGTTCCCGGAATAGACGTGCAACCTCGCCCGACTGTTTTCCTCTGCTGCACAAAAACTGCTTGACTGTCTTGCCTGTGAGCTACACATTCAACGCTGCATGAAGAGGCTTGACAGGCTTGTGTGCTACGTGTTCAGCGCTGTACGAAGAGACCCAACAAGCCTGTGCCTCTATTGCTCTACTCACCCGACAGAACCAACGTTCAGCCCTACCGACTATGCGTTCAACAGTGAATGCGCTGCGTGTTCAACCGTGCAACCCTGCCCGTGCACTGCGCGTTTGGTCCTTGGCCAACCTGATAGCTCATGTAGAGACCCGACTGGCCCTTGTGCTATGAGTTTGGCTAGGAGGGCCTATACATCAGTTCGAGTTCAGTATTTGTTAAAAAAAAAATCCTAAAAAGTCACTTCCAAGGATTAACTAACACCTCTAAGGGGTAAGTACAAACAACACCACTTCATTTTCAAAGTTCTTGTCATTGAATTAGAGGGATAAACCCTATAAATTTCCATCAATTTCACAAAGAATAATTAGGGTTTTTTCCTTCAAATAAACAAAATGTCAAGGGAAGATAATAGTGACAGTGGTGAGGGAGGCCAAGGGCCTAGAAGACAGCAGCGCAAGGGTGGAAGAGTAAATAGGTTTGAGCCACTGAACACCAAGGAATTGATGGCCTCTCCTATGAAATTTGCATATTTCCAGGAGGTGGATTGTTTTGACTTCTATGAAAGGGTACAACAGGTCCAAAGTCACCCCGAGTTGACCAAGCATTTTATTCTTAACCTCCATGACCATCAAGTAAATTTAGTAGGAGTAAAATTTGAGCTATCAACCAATACCATTTTTATGGCCACCAGGATACCTAGTATGGGAGAAAATTGGTTCAAACAGGAAAATTTGGACCTGAGCCATTATCAACCTTTCTTGAAACCTAGATACCAAGCTGACTGCAAATACATTTTTCCATTTTCACATCTACTGGAGAGATATGCACCCTTAATGAGAGTCATCATGAAAAATTTCACATGTGAGGGTAGGTTTTCTATGCTTTATTCATACCACATAAGATTAATCATGCACTTCAATAGGGCCATGCTGTTACATTTGCCCTATTATCTTTATAGAAGTATTGATAAGATGTGTTACATTGTGCAAAAGAGACATCCCTCACAACAAATGCAAAGTCTTTTTCACCATTCTCTTATCAAGATGACTGTGTTACATCAATTAGAGCAACAGGGTATTCCATGGGAGCTGTTCATGGCCCATGAAGTTTTCACAAACCCACAGCCTCATCATCAACTAAATTTACCCTCACCATCTCATCCACCTCCCTCCACTCCTCCATCACACCCCAATGACCATGTCTCATCATCTGCACATGAATCCTTCCCTCAGGAAAATCTCCCTTCCTCACCTTCTCCTAAAGCATCAAATGAAGAAGAGGACAGTGACAAAGAGGTCAGTAATGAAGAAGCGGTAGAAAATAATGAAGAGGCAAAGGCAGAAAATGACGAAGAAGAGACAGATGATGAAGAAGAGGCAGAAGAGGATGATGAAGAAGAGACATATGAAGAGGCAGAGGCAGAAGAGGATGATTAAGAAGAGACTAATGATGAAGAAGAGGTAGAGGATGATGAAGAAGAAAATAGTGACATAGAGGCAAATGATGAAGAAGAGGCAGAAAATGATGAAGAAGAAGGCAGTGAACAAGTCAGTGATAAAGAGGACAGTACAGAGGCAGATGAGGAAGAGGAAAGTGATGAAAAAGAAGACAGTATGGAAGTTAGTGATAAAGAATACAATATAGAGGTCAGTAATGAAGGAAAGGATAGTAAAGAGGTAGAGGTCAATGAAGATGAAAATGCAGAGAACAGTGAAGAAGCAAACAATAATTAAAAAACTGATAAAGACACTTCTAACAATGAAAACAAAGAAAATGATAAAGGCCATGGTGATGTTGGAAACACAAAGGACAATGATGAAGAAGAAAAAATGCTAACTGATAGCCCTAATAATGATGACAATAGTGACACTATGAACCAAAAAATCACTGAAGAGGTTGATGACAGTGGTGAAGATCGCAACAATGATTTTAGCATGGAAGAAAATGAAAGTGAGGCTTAAGAAGTCAGTCAAGAACATAGTATAGAAGAAATCAATGCAAAGATCAAAGAGGAAAAGAAAGGTAGTCCTAAGGTCAACCATGGTGAGGGCATTCAGGTGGAAAATTTTGAGCTTTTCCCTCTCACATATCAAAGAGGAAAGAGGCATGTGTTTTTTGCCTCTAAAAGGCAAGGGACCATGCCATTCACCTCAACTCAGAATATTGACAAAGGAAAACAAAAGGTAAAGGAAGAAGAAGAAGATCACGAGGTTGAGAGGGAGTTTGAAATCATTCAGGTGGAGAGTGATGAGGAGAATGAAGCAAGGATCTCAAACATGCTCATCCAGAACAAAAATTCCCTCATTGAAGACCTCCAAGAAAATCTAAATAGGGCCAAGACTGTTAATGATTCCCTTGAGATGGAAAAAAGGCAGCTAGGAGCAAAAATTTCCATTTATGAGGCTAGGGAAATTAGGGCCCGGAAAGAAGCTCAAAGGGCACAGGTAAAGCTAGAAGAGTTCATGGGCACCTATGAAGAAAGTGAGGATGAAGAAGGGCAGTCTAGGAGGAGACTATAACAATGGGGTTGAAGAAGGCATTGTCAAGACAAAGAGAACAAGAATCAGCCTTAGCAGAGCAACTCCCTCTAGATGAGCTGTTGGCCATGGAGATAGCACATGATCGGGAGCCTTGGTTGGAAAGAGAAAACACACACTTGGAGGAAAAATTGGAGAAGGAAAATAGAGACCTTGACCTCCAAAGGAAGATGACCAAACACTATGCACTTAGAAACAAAATTGCAAGGGCTAAGCTTAAAAGAGCCCTTGCCAAAGTTTGAGTCCTAGAGGAGGAAAACGGTCAAAGAAAGCTCAACCTTCTTGCTGATGCTTCCATGCAAGCATCCCAGACATGACAAGGAAGATAAATGCAAAATTTGGGAACTTTTTGAGAATTTTGGTTTTTTGCTGTTTTGGAGGGCCAAGGGGGTAGCACCCTTGGTGCTATGATTTTTATCACGGAATATTCAGGAGGAATGGCTTACATTTTTGGAATCCTCAGCAAAATTACAACATGCTCACCAAGTTTTAGGTCAACTGGAGTTGTTTTGGTCCTCCAAAAGGGTAAAAAACACCGTAATTTTAACTTTTCTGCCTAGTTTTCCGGACACGTGCTGCGTCTTTACCAGTGTTGGAATTTATTTATTTATTTTTGAATAGTTTATAGGGGTCCAATCAGAAAAAAAATGGTAGTTATATAAATTAGACTCAACAGGCTTTCCAACGAGCCATCATGGAGCCCATTCTGACATCGGGAAGGCCTTTAAAACCTTGTTGCAAGTTGACCCGATTTTCTTGCTCCTGTTCTACGCCCTTGGCATGGAAATTCATCCTAAAACTCAATGCTACGCCCTAATAGAGGAAAAGTGAAAAATGTACACTTGGAAAGTTTTTGGAGGCTTGGCAGAGCCCAAATGTCAATTTCTTTTCCAAAAATGCCCGAAAATATATTTTGTATTAGATATTTTGTGCCTTGGGCTTTGCAAAGTCTCAAGGACAAAAGTGAAATTTATGATTAAGTAATAGGCTTCTAGATACTTAATTAGGGTTTATTCCTTCAATGCATGATAAATAGAGCATGGTGGTTTCATTGTATATGTTGGATATTTACTGAGCATGCTATGAAATAGACTTGGAGTTTATTGGTGAAACTTGTTGTTGGTGTCTTGTGATGGTGTTGGATTGTGCTTCTATGGATCAAGGTCACTCTTAGGATTCATTAAGCTCATTCAAATGGTGATGTATTCCATATTTATTTTTGTTTTCTTCAGTTATTAATTTTGTTTATGGTTCATTTAGTCATAGAACAAAAATAGAGAATGGGATTTATCTTCTTGATACCCTACTTCTGCCTGCTTTCTTGTCTTATATGTTTTCTTCCTTAAATTTTTTGCTAAAGAAATCCTTAAGTGCTCTTTAGTGTTATTGATATGTTATGTTAGAATTCGATTTTTTTCCATGTAAGTTTTTCAGAATCCTTCACTGCTCTCTTAGCTTGCTTAACTGTTGTTTTTAAGACTTGCTTGGCTTAGTTGATATTGAGGAATCCTTCATTGCTCTTCAAGGTTCCATTATGCTATGATCTTATAAGCTTTTTCTTGTTTATTGGTTTGTTAAAGGAATCTTTATTGCCCATTTAACTCACTATGTTCACAACTCCATGTTACTTCACTCTCCCTTGACCTAATTAGATCCATTTGATCTTGCCAACTTGCCCTTTGAACTATCCTTGACTCATTTTTACACCTTTCAAAGAATTTTGTAGACTCAATAGCCCAATGGATTGATATTCCTTGCTCTATAACCTACTTAACAACTTTCCCAACCAACCCAAAAAACAAACAAACCATAAAACTTAACAACTAGCCTAAAATCAAAACCTAAAAAGCAAACAAGTTCACATCCTTTGCATAAATAGAGAGAGCCCTCTCTGAGTCCAGGAAGGCTAGGTTCTAAGACTCCAAAGACTGGTCTGAAGTTACCCTTGTTCATTTTTTCTCACCAATATAACAAATTACGAGGACCTAACAAGTTTGAAGGAGTACCCCCAAGGAGTGCACATACCTATAAGTTGAAGGAGTGTGATCAAAGGAAGGCTTGGTTTTTGAAGGGCAGAATTCAAAACAAGGAAGAGAATTAGTGGTTTTGGATTGCACCCAGTTCTCAAGGAGGGCACATTACACACTTTCAAACAATGAAGGGCCTCCCATTAACGCTTCAGAGTGCGCTTGTGCACTCTTAGTCTTTATGAGCTAGTTTTGCAGCCAATTTTTTTCTAAGTCTGGATAATTAGTCAAGGGGCGAGATAGATGAGTTCTGGACGTAAAAACATGTGAAAAACATATTAAATCATTAATAAAACTTAGATAAGCATGACCAAAAATGAATATACATAAAAATTCCACTTTATAAACATTCCCCAACTATAACCAGTTAAATGTGTGCAACTACGACTTGAAAGTGTTGTTTTACAACAACAAAGATATTATGACCATGAAATGCATATATAGAAGTTCTATTCAATGTAGCGACACTCGAGAACATTCAAGAACACTTAAGATATAAAAAACAACATAAAACGATAGTTGATGACCAAGGAGACACTTGGTATGGCAATGAAATAGGCTACACAATTCAAATGGAGTGAAATTTTGGAGGGTGTTGTAGCAGCAAAAAAACTTGGAAACACACTAGGCAGACTTTAACTTCTTTTTATGGGAATATATTTCAGTTAAGGTTCAAATATTCAAGAAGTATTTATTTCCCCAAGTTCCCCCTTTCGACCTGGTTTTATACCTAACATCTTACTTTTTTCTATTTGGTTGATCACACACACAAAGATATACCATATCACAATTGTTTCAATCCAGGTAAGGGTAATGTGCACGACGAGATTATGATTTTTAGAGTATGTGTTTTCATCTCTGGTATTTCTTCGCTACCAACAGGACTAGAAATTACCTTGGCAGAGTCACTTTAGGAGCGCAAACATTTCTTCACTGCTAGCGATCATGGACAATATCCTGACGAAGTTGTTTGCCTCACATACCTGTGCAGGAAGCCTTTCTCTTATTTCACCCTTTATTTGTTTAAATTTTTTTTGCATCAACACTTATTATTTTAAATGGGTTGAAGATGGATCCTGACTTATTAAGAGTAGAGGAGGTTTCCCCTTCAGAGAAGTATTTTAAGACCTATGATATTGGTTTGCTCGATTTCGATTTTCCCCTTATCCCTTTTCTACTAGATTGGACAACCGTTAACAAAAAAGTAGATTTATACCAAGGTGAGTAGTTTAGATACTATCATAGGCTTGGATATAATGGGTTCCCTAAGGGTTCTCCTATTGGCTAAATTTTATTTTCCATCTGGACTTAGCTCAGCGTATGGAATTTTTCGAAACAAAGGAGGACAAATAGAAAGCCAAGCACTGTGGTTGTAACACTTTCTTTTTTGTCTCACAATAAGGTCCTTTAGATCCAAACACTTTTCACACAAGGTCTTATTGGAAAAAACAAAAACAAAATGCATGACAAAACAAAGAAACAAAACCAAAATAACCAAGAAAATGGCGATGTGACATAAAACAACACGCAAAATATATAACAAGAAAAAAAACGAATGAAGAGAGTTGATGGAGAGAAGGAAATAAGGTGGATGCAATGCAAGAGGAAACTAAATCAACTAAGCCTACTCCTAACCTAATCAGCTATAAGATGAGGACTAAGTGTAGTGATATTTCCAGTGTAGCCAACGTAATTTCTCCTGACCTGCAATCACAAATCTACGAGCAAAGAAAACCAATATATGATAATGTGCATCAGAAAATATAAAAGCTTTAATATCTTGCACAAAAAATAGAAGGTATTTCTTAAGGAAATAAAGATGTGTCATTTAAGCTTTCTTTACCCAACCTGCAACCTTAGCTTTTTGATAAGAACATAAATCATACAAAACTCTACAAGTCCTTGTGAAAGCACCTGCACTTATATTCTCTTCCTTAGAAAATATCAAGAGAAATTGAAACTTGTTTCTAGAAAATGGGCTTTCTAAGTGTTGGCTTGAGGGGTCGTGACACAAGTTCAGAGTTTATCGTGCATCCAAAAAACCCTCCAGCTATTGGCCCTTTCGGCGATGACCTGCTTGGGCAGAGAAAAGTCTCACTCGAATCAGTATGGGGGGGTGGGGTGCTGGAAGCAGGTTTCCGCACCCTGAGGAAGAAAAGAATGTAGTGGCCCTAAACAGATTGATTACAAAACTTATATACATCTTAAAAATATGCCAAATACATTATACTTATCAGAATCACAGATCACTTCATTGCAGATATATCATAACAGAACCAGATCCAAATCTATCTAATGGGCAATTACTTAAGAAAATTCATCCACATATTCAACCATCACTATAAATTCATGCATAAATAACAGATGTATTCATGCAGATACAAGTAAGCATAACAGAAGTAAAGCGAACTTAATATGGAACAATAAAAAGATAACATGATGCTTTCAGCCAAAATCAGTCCTTGTATTAATTCATATCAATTCAGTACATCAGAATTTTCCTTAGATTTTACCCTTAAGAGCACACAAATGACAGAGTCCGCATACAGCTAGGATTAGGTCTCCACACACACAGCCAGCAGAAGCTTTTCTACCCAACCCAGACTGAAACCCTTACATAAGTATCACAAACACATATACTTAGATCCAAACATGAATAATGATTAAGTTTCCCTTCACTTAGAATTGATCTATCTATTTATATCCAATGTAACGTGAAGATACTATGGTCTCAAGCCATGTTTTGAGGCCCACAGTTTACCCTTAAAACCCTTTTACATCAAAAGAGGGACATTGATCTACTCCAAAGCCCCTTGAACTATCCGTGCAACGTGCATATACAAAAGATACCAAAAAGTGTACCCAGGGGACCCCTCTCCAAAAGGCCCCTAACACAAACATGTGACTCGTCCAGAGTCACTATGGCGTTTGCTCCTTCATCTTGGATTGGAGCGCAGTGACCAAATATTTGAGAGGGAGCACCATTTCCAGACTCTTCACAACAACTCCATGCACTTGCATAACCAAATTCTTAGTGGTGGGCGCTTTAGTGGCCATCTCTATACTTTGTTGCATCTGTTGAATAGCCTTCCATCTAGTGTCCAAATTATGTGATAGATCAAGAGCCTCCTCGGCCCATGGTTGCATTTGTGCCTCCAACAACTACTCTTTGCGACATAGGTCATCAATCTCCGTTTAGATTATCTGACCTCTTGTAGGTGGGCGAGGCGCTATGGAAGAACAAGTGTAGGCGTCGCCGTCTGGATGTCAGCAAACTATTTCTCTTTTAGGTGCAGCTCGTTATGCAACTGCTGTATGATAGGGTCATTTTGAACTAATTTCTAGATTCCCATAGCCTCATGTAAAAGATTCTCACACTGCTTGATTAAGGCATCAATACTGTCAGTGGCTTGTTTTACTTCGACAAATCGCCTTGTGCGGACTTCAAGTGGAGTTTCAGGCTGCAACTTCATTTGCAGATCAACGATTCGGTGCTCAAACTCAGCACAGACCGTTTCAAATTTGGTGCACGAAGCATTCAATACAACAATTAGTCCTCCTAGTTTTTCTTCTGGGGTAGTTGTGGCCAGGACTGCTTGAACTTCACTGCACACTTGGTCAATCTTTTCTTTGAGCACAACGTACTAGGCTTCATCTGCGCGACAGGATTCCTCCACTGCTTGTTGTTTCTGGTGTGCTTCTGTAGCCTGCTTCTTTGACTCTACAATATTTGTGTGAGCATGGGCCTCATGGAATTGAAGTTCACTGGAAATCATATTGTGCATCACGTGCAACTTTCCTATAGGTAGAAATAATAATTTAATATTAATATCACCTGCACCTCTAAACTGGGCGCACCATCTGAGATCTACATGGATGGCTGACGTAAGGATCTGCAGAAGACAAACATCTCCAGTTGCTGGTAAGGCTATGTCCAGTGGCTATGTGCTGGTTACATGTGCGCTCGTATGTGTCTGGCTCTCCTGAGCAATGCTCGCCTGAATCATGCTCGCTTTCACTTTTAATTCCTCGACACGAACCTGTACTACCTCGAGCACAGTCTTATACTGCACCTCTATATCTGACCATCGATCCTTTATCGTGGACGAGACCATGTTTGCAATTTCATTTAAGTCATCCTCAATCAACGTTAGGACCTCCTCTCCAGTGTCCTTAGAACCTATTCTCTTCTTCCTCGTTCCTCCACTTATCTGAGAACCACGGTTTGTTCCTTTAGAAGTATACACTTCTACTTTTTCCACGATGTCCTTTGGCATAGTACCATTTTTCTCCAGTTCAGTGTCTTTCTCCAAGTCAATAGTTTCACCAGTTGTTGTTGGCATGTTTTCCTTATCTGTTGTGTTCTTAATGTTTTCTCTAGTTGAGTACCAGTGCATGGCTTTGTCGGTGTTTTAAGAATGGAGGTGGATGCACCATTCTCTATCCACGCTGGTGGCCATTCTGTAGTGAGGCAGATCAAATCATCTTCCGTGACTAAATGTGGTAACTCATACCAAACTCCCTCCATGACCCTTTCGCGCAAATGTGCATATTATGGAAAGTTGCTTTAAAGAATGATATCATTTTATACTGATCATAAAGTGTTGGAGACAAACTCGGCTTAGGCTGCACCGCTTGATAGAGTGAGGCGTTGAAAAGTAGCCAGAAAAATCGTATTCTTGATGACGCGCACAAGGTTAGATGAGTTCCAAAGAGTAGCGTACCATGCGGCCTCATACATCTGGGGTTCTATCTTGAGAAACTGGGTTTCCTCCGGGGTATTCCACCCAATTAATGCAATAAACAACACCATCCAAGAATAATGAAATTTCTTGCCCTCTTATTGTGCTTCATGCACATTCTCCAAAAATTCCTTGCACAAATAATGAGACCAATTGTAGATCACACCCTTTTCACATCGTCCGACGAGATCAATCACCTACGTGGGAACCTCCTTCAGTCTACATTTGTGCATCATCTTGTAAGCCAAGTTGAGTGTTCCGAACTGAATGACAGGGTCATTTATCTCACTCACCGCAAATCCCCTACTCTTGCGTGAGACTTGGTATTTGGATTTGATCTTTTCTGCGACAGCTTTCTCTTGCGCTTTTCCCCCAAAGTCAGCCATTGGATCTGTGATCTAAGATCTTTTTCTTATAGATGCATTAAATAATTACATATAACAGAGAATTTAAAACCATGAATCATAAACATATAAAATGAAGAACAAAGAGACCATGACATGCATGAGACCAAGACACCAAAAATTGATTATGAAGTTCGTCCAATTCGGACTACGTCTCCCGACCCTGCTCAATAGTGGGGAGACCTTCATTCATTAAGTGGTGAGAATAAGATGAAGTACAAGAAATATTACTTAAAGCACCTTTATACCTCCAATCTAGAAAATGCCCAAAAAATGGAGACCTCTGTTGCAGAAACTGACAACACCATCAAATTCTTATCGCCGAGAGGTGTAGAATCCATATACAATTTTCCCAATTTGGACACTAGACAATTTTAGACCCCTTGAAAACGTGGCTCAGATCATGGTTCCACTGCCTCCCTGAATGGCTCAAGGTTCCACTGCCTTGAACTGCGTTCCTGCTTGTACCTGGTCTACCTGGGCGCAGTGGTAAAATGACAATCTTATGTCAAAACTCTGGCGGAGTTTACCACACAAAGTGGTTTGGCGTAGTGGTAAATAAGGAAATGATAGAGTAGAGGTCGGGGGATCAAATCCCGCCTCTCTGAAATTGGTCGTAGTTTTTGTTTGTTGTGGTAGGTATATAAAAATGGGTGGGCTGGGTCCACACAACGCCACCCCAACCCAAATTTCCACCATAATCGTATTTTAAAATGGGCGATGTGTTGGCGCGGTTTGAAACTTGGTTCTGTCGTTATGTTGGGTTGTAACCGTATGTTGTAACATTGTTTTGAATGCTGGGTCGGGCAGCCCATGGAGCAGGCCAACCTACGTGGCCGAGTGGGTTTGATTCCCGCCAACCGATTTAAATGGTGCCACCGTATATACGGGGTTACATAAAGTTTGGTTTATGCGGTGGGTTACCGTTGTGGGGTTCCAGGGGTCATGGCCCATCGAACTATTTCAAAAATTACATATATATATTTGTTTTCCATTCCGTGGGTGAAGGGGGTGGCGGGGGTCATGACCCGCCACCCTAACTTGGAATTTTAATATGATATGGTCATTTGGGGGGGTGGCGGGGTTGGTGGCCTGCCACCCCATTTTAATATATATATATATTCATTTTGATATAACAAACATGCTATTTTTAACTTAAACGAAAATAGGGGTCATTGGGAAAATTAACGAGGTCACAATTTCGCCCATTTTCGAGAGTTGGGTTCCCCGCCGGTTGTCGGTGAATTTGTGGGACAGTTAAACCTGGCCCACTGCCCAACTTTGACCAAAACTTTGACACGCTCTAACTTCTCCATACGGGCTCAGATTGTAGATCTATTCGCACCATTGGAATTAGGGAGATGAGTACTCCCGTATGAACCTAGTTTGAGGGCAATCCGACCACTTTGAATTTTGACCTATCATCAGCCCTCTTGGTCTCCTGAGGGTGTTTGGGGCCACTTGGATCAATACTCCCCATTGAGGAGATTTTGGACCACCAAAATAAATAACACACACTGGTTGTGTCCTCTCCAAACCACATTTTCAGCCACCTGCACGTAGATCTAATACATCCTTTGGAATCATATACAAACCATACATGACTCAATCAAACCCACACTTGCCAAGAGTTTATAAGACACACTCTTTGGTCAAGGATTACATAATAGAAAAAATACCCAAACTACACACAGAGGCCAAACATCACCGTTGCTTTTAGGAAGCGATGGAAAACACATAGTCACTTTTACATTTATTTGCAACGCATGATTTACAAATTGTGACCCCAACAAACTACTACATCTAAAAAATCCATCTTTTAATTAGTAAAGTAGACCTCCATGAATTTGGTGGATTCATTTTTTGAACAATTTCACCTGTTGGTTCCTTTATCGATGCTTTTTGGGGTTGGATTATTTGACACATGGCTTGCTGTTGTTCCACCTCGTTGCAACAACTACAATGATTCTTCCTCCTCCAATCTTTCCAGATTGTCTTGGAGCGCTTCCTCTTGATGTGCCTCTGATAGGTGATCGTGGATCCCTCACTATCGCTAGGATATGATGAGGCGTTCTCATCATTTGTTGTTGGTGGGTCTTTGGATGTCTTGGAGAAGTCCCCAAATTCCTTCCTGGCATACCCAAGTCCTGCATGACAGGATAATTTTTTTTTTGGAATTTGGCTTCTGTGATCCATATTTTTTTTGTAAAAAACTTCTTTCAATGATAATAACATAATATCATGAAGGGTCGACACGTTTCAAACCAACCAGTGTGGTTGATCTTCAGGACAAGATAATTATTCTACTTTGATAGGGTTTGTTATCACTCAGAAAAAGAGATGAAACATCATTTGACAAAGTCTTAGAGGTTCATGTGTCAAAGGTAGGGTCATAGAATTCATTTTTCATTACTTTCTTAAGGAAAATGTTAAATTTTTCTTATCATCTTATCCTAAAGTCCAAAACTCACCCCCATTCAAATCTTTTCATGTCACATCAATCATTATTTTCTGACATTTTTCATTTCCCAAGTTTATAACTCTGAAAAAGTCATTTTAGCCAAGAATCCCTACTTTCGTAGCAAAATACACAGAGAAAACACACTTTTCGCTACGAAACTGCTAATACTTTTGTAGTGAAACTGCCCAGAAATAAACTAGGTACGCTATGAAAGGAAGGATTCATGTCTCTCTTGTCAAAACAACTGCTTGGTGTCAGTAAATGATTGAAAGGGATAGGGTAGATTCCATTCGAGTCAGTTAGGGTTAAGATCGAGGTACAATGGTCATGGTTGAAGTAACTATTACCATTTTAAGCATGTATGAGTCATCATTATGTCATGGGTTGTCATCCAACTTTAAAATCTTTCCAAATTGAGTCATTTGTCATTCTCCATTCCCTCTTTGCATGTTATTGAGCTCTGGAGAGCTATTTCACTGAGCCCATGTTGTGGCTGGTATTTTCAAAGGTTTGCAGGTATCACTGATCAAGCGAGGCAGAGAAGATATTAAAGCACCATGGCTACAAAGAGGAAGACCAACAAAGGTGGCCACTGTCTTAGATATGAGCCATAAAACATGAACCCGATAAATGAAGACCCAACAACTTCAGAAATTTTCAGAAGAACAGGGTGTTTGCAGTTTTGCCAAAGATTGCAAGGATGCCATGCACATGTTTCTAAAGAGTTTGAACTAAATTTCAATGGGACATCTGCAAAAGTGGGAATGTTGAACCTCACTATAACACCAAAAACCATTGCAACAACAACAATAATTCTAAGAGGAGAATAAAACTGGTTCAAAGGTTTCAAATTCAACATGCAGGAATATAAAGGATTTATCAAGCCATAACATAGTGAGGTTTACCTTACAAATTCCATTCCAAGGAGCTGCATGAAAGATAATTTCTTAAAGCTATTGCTTATCATTCAGAAATACTTCACTTGTGAAGGAAGATATCATAAGGTTTATTCTTACCACTTCAAGCTTCTTCTACATTTTGTTGGTAAGATATCTCTTGATCTACCTTTTATTTATACAGAAGCTTACCAAAAATGGCAGATAAAGTTTAAGCTAAATCTAAAGGAAGTGAAACCTCACTTTTTCATCATGGTTTAAGAAAGTTGTTAGTTTTACATGAGTTAAAAAGACTAGGCAAAGACTGGTCTTCTTTTCTGTTTGTCAGTGGTTTTGAAGTGGATGCCATTACCCCTAAAAGAAATCCTAAACCTAAAGGTATAACATCACCTTCAGTGGCAGAACAAAGTGACCTAGTAGGGGAAGAACAAAGTGAACTAGTAATCATGGAAACAAAGCAATTGTAGAAACTTGATACACCTGTTGTTTCACCTGCAAAACAAGAGCCAACTATGAGTAAACATGGCAGCAAAAGGATTATAAGGAGCCAAACAGTGGCTAAAGGAAATTTAGAAGAAATTCTACATGCTATTGATATTGAATGGACTCCAATAGTCCAAGCTGAGGATATAGATGAGGGAGGAAAGAAGCTCAAGAAAGCCAAATCAATAAAGAAGTTAGAGTTTGAAGGTGAGGATGCAGGTTTTATGTTTCAGGCTAGGAAGCCCATGAAAAGACATGCTAGGAAACTTTTGGAAAGTAGTAAAGAATTTCATCCAATCACTCACATTGTCTAGCCACCACAAAGCATTATTGACCTTTCATCACCTGCAGAAGAAGATCCAGTCATCAAGCAAAGGAAAGGAAAGGAGAAAATTATTGAAAAAACAGAGATTGAGGTCTTAAAGGAGCAATTGAATTTATCAAATCATGAAATAGTAGTCATGAAGAAAGAGTCAAGGAAACATAATGTCCAAAAATTTCAGTTTGAGAAAATGAAATAGATTTGGGAAGAGCAGGTTGATAGTGTGTCAAAGACATTAGATGATACACAAAAACTAGTCAAAAGGACTATGCCATTAAGAAAATAGGTGAAGCATGTTAGAAGAATAAACCTGCACTTGAAATCTAGAAACAAAAAGTAGAAGGAGGAAGTTAAAGACCTCCAAGAGCAGTTAGAATTGATCCATGAGGAGCTGGAGAAGAAAGGTTTAAAGATGACAGTAGTTGAGGAACCTATAGCTCAACTCATCATTAATGAAGAGGAAACACCTCAAGGCTCTTAAGTTGAGTTTTTTTTATGTTCTGAGAGGTTAATGGAATGTTGAAAGCTAACTTTATATAGCTGGAAGGTACCTTTTTGAAACAAGGTCAAAATCTGGAAATTGCAGAGTTTTCCACAGTTTCGTAGCGTTTCCTAGGCTTGAAGCTAGGAAAATGCTACGAAAATTTTTGTAGCTTTCTTTTTGCTTCTAAAACCATTTTTTGCAGCTTTTATGGAGGGTAAATCGTAGTGATGATATTTCAAGTCATGATGGACACTATGCAAGAGAAAAGAAGCAGAAATTTTGATTGCAAAAGTCATTTTTTGGACGTTACGAGAGCACGCTATGAAACAACCATATTTTCATAGCGAGCTGTTTTGAAGATTTTTGAGTAGGTTTAAGAGAATTTTTGGACATGTAGACACATTCAATAGGTCAAGAGACCTTGGCAGCAATCATCCATGACTTGAAGACCATGAAATGGAGACAACTCATCAGTTGAAGATTTCGTTGAAGATAGGGTCCTGTTTTCCTAAAAAATAGGGTTTGTTTCCATATGTTGAGGAGGATATTTAACATGTTAAGTAGTGATGAGCTATGACATAGTCCTTTCGAACATGTGAATGATTAGTTGTTAGATATGTAACTATTTTAAGAGATAAGGTAGTTTGATGTAATAAATAGGAGTATGAGTCCTATTAGGAAAATTAATGTTTTAGAGTGTAGTTGTCATTTTTTGATTAAAGCACTTGTTTTACTGTTATGCAAGGTGTCATAGGAAGAGTTCGATGTCATCTCTAATATAAGAAGGTCTATTAAAGGGTATATTATCGAAATTGTAAGGGGTTGGAGATTTTTTGCACTACTGCAGATTTATGTAATTTGACTGATATCAGTAATACAGAGGACTCTTTCTTGACATACCTGAGATTCTCATGGAGTTTTTAATGCTTTTATGATCTATATTTTTTATGTGGTTTACTTAAAGTGGATTTCATCTTTATTACTCATAATTCATATATGTATGCTCTAACTTCCTTTATTGATGAAATGGCTGTGTTGTTCTATGTTACATCTGTGATTTACCTTTGCTAAAAAATCTTACCTACCTCAGCTTCCATGTCAAGAGACCTTACCACTGAACCTACTGATTTGTTGACTCCATAAGCCCAATGGTTGTAGACCTGTACTCTTTTCAACCTACACACATCACAATCAAGTTTATATTTTCCAAATATAGTTAGCCATCTAGTTTCATCATTATCAAATATCATTAACCCCTTTGAGAGAGCCCTCTCAGACTGAAGAGGATAAGCTTTAGTCACAAGCTGGTTTGAAACAGTTACATAGAGTTATCTTATTAGCTTCCAATCAAGTTCAATTTGTGATAACAGGGTTTGTGATTCCTTGGTTATTAATGTCGAGGACCTTTCCTTGATACCCCATCTTCGTCAACAATTTGGACCAGATACCTGTAGTATGTTTTTCAAAAGTAGTGAAATCGTCATCATGAAAAGCATGTAAAATCGAAGAAACACTTTTGACTTCAAGGGGGTTATGCTGCGGCTTCTCCAAGGCCTCATTCTTAGCTCGCAACTGGCGTAGCAACCTTTGTTTCTCCTTTTTTGCTTCATGTAGGAGTCTCCTTAGCTCAATATTCTTTGCTTGAATGCTTTGATTGATCTCCTCAAGTTCTTGGAGCCATGCCGCATTCGGTGACCTTTTCATCTTTGGTACACTATGTGTTGAAAATTTTGTTTCATTTCTTGAATCTGAACCCAAATTGATGTCTCCATCTGCTGCCATTCCAAGAGCTGAAATCCTCCTTTCATCACCGAAATATGATCCCAAGTCAATTGGTTTACCTTGTGCAACTCCCCGCAGCCGTGACCTTCTCATCTTCCTCTGATTTAGACTTTTGATTTTGTTGCATGGTGGAAACTCTCCTCTCCTTTCTGTCATCCCTCTTAGGTCTCAGCTCAAGGTGCAGTTTCCAACAACTGTATTCGTTGTGTCCTTCTTTCTCACAATGTGTGCAAGAGGTCTTTTCTCCTCTTCTCTTTGTTGTTTCGACTCTTTTTGGGTGGTCATTTTGTCCATATGTCTCATTGTTTTCAAGATGCATGGCTTTCACACTAGCTTCATCGATAGTAGCAGGCTCAAACAATAATAATGAATGTCTTATGTAACCATGTAAGGAACCGATATACTTAGTTACCATCTCTGGTGAATCTAACAGAATTTATAAATTAAATGCTTGTTTCCTAAATTATTTAGTGAAGTTTTGCACATTTTGGCCTTTGCCTTACTTTAGGTGTTGTCATTCCATTAATGCTTTTTGATTATAATCCAATGGGTAAAAATGAGTTTTCAATGCACAAATAAAATTTGACCATGAGGAGAGAAGGTTACCCAGATTCATGCTGCCTTGAAATTTGATCTCCCACCAAACGAGAGCGGTGCCACTAAGTCAAAGGGATTCCAACTGGATCTTTGCCTTTCCTTTCTTGATCTTTTGAATCTGACAGTAGACCTTAATCTGCCTAATCCAATTGTTGAGATTTTTCGCATTACATTCTCCTGTTTACATAGGTAAGTCAAACTTTACAACTAGTTTAAGGAAAGGTTTCTTAGATGTATGCCTTTGACGTCTGTGAGAATGATGAGAAGAAGAAGAGGAAATATCACTATAAGATGTAGAGGGAGGGGAATATTCTCCACCATCTCCACGGTTTACTTATTCGTGGTCATATCCATTTTTATTCTCAGGCTTGACAGTCTTCTCATACTCTGTAAACAATTTTTTTACTTTCTCTGCCTTGTTGTAGAATGCCTTTCGATAATTCCACTCTTCTTCCCAACGAGCTTCCTCATCTGCCATGTTTCTTCTTCGTCACACATGTCCTGCTTCGGGATAAAAAACTGAAGCTTTCCTTCACCGCTTTGCAACTTGTTTCTGGTTAGCATATATTCATGCAATTCACATCGACAAAAACCTTCTCTGATACCACTTGATCCAAGATCTTTTTCTTATAGATGCATTAAAGAATTACATATAACAAAGACATTAAAACCATGAATCATAAACACATAAAAATAAGGAAAAAGAGACCATGCAACACATGAGACCAAGACACCAAAAATTGATTATGGAGTCTGTCTAATTCGGACTACGTATCCGGGCCTTGCTCAACAGTTGGGAGGCCTTCATTCATTAGTGGCGAGAATAAGAAGTACAAAAAATATTACATAAAGAACCCTTATACCTCCAATCTGGAAAATGCCCGAAAAATGGAGACCTCTATTGCATAAATGGACATCACCATTATATTCCTGTCATCGAGAGGTGTAGAATCCATATACAATTTGCCCAATGTGGACACTAGACAATTTTGGGCCCTTTGGAAATGTGGCTCAGATCATGGTTCCACTACCTCCCTGAATAGCTCAGGGTTCCACCGCCTCGAACTGTGTGCCCGCTTGTACTTGGTTTGCTTGGGTGCACTAGTAAAATGAGTGTCTTATATCAAAACCCAAGCGGAGTTTACCACAAGAGGTGGCTTGTATTAGTGGTAAATTAGGTAAATTATAAAGTAGAGGTCGGGGGATCAAATCTCGCCTCTCCGAAATTGGTTGTAGTTTTTGTTTATTGTGGTAGGTATATAAAAATGGGTGGGCAGGGTCTGCACCATGTGGCCTCGACCCAAACTTCCACCATAACTGTATTTTAAAATAGGGTTGGCGTGGTTTGAAACTTGGTTTTGCCGTTATGTTGGGTTGTAACCTTATGTTGTAACATTGTTTTGAATGTTGGGGGCAGGGGTCATGGCTCACCACCCTAGCTCGAAATTTTAATATGATATGGGCAGAGGGGGTGGCGGGCGTCATGGATCGCCACCCTAACTTGGAATTTTAATATGATATGGTCGTTTGGGGAGTGGCGAGGTTGGTGGCCCACAACCCCATTTTAATTTTTTGTTTTGTTTTGTTTTGTTTTTGTTTTTATATAACAAACACGTTGTTTTTAACTAAATAAGGGTCATTGGGAAAATTAGTGAGGCCACAATTTCACCCATTTTCGGGTGTTGGGTTCTTTGCCAGTTGTTGGTGAATTTGTGGGATAGTTAAACCTGGCCCACTTCCCAACTTTGACCAAAACTTTGACTCGTTCCAACTTCTCCATACAATCTCGGATTGGAGATCTATTCACAGCGTTGGAATCAGGGCGACGAGTACTCTATTATGAACTTGGTTCGAGGGCAACTGAACACTTTGAATTTTTACCTATCATTAGCCCTCTTGTTCTCCTGAGTGTTTTTGGAGCCACCTGGATCAATCTACGCCTTAATAAGGTAGGCCAGTAATCCTATCGATCAGCGTAGCATTAATGGGAATGCACTCTCCCAATAATAATGCATCAACATGCACGAGCACAAGCAATTGTCAGACACATATTTCATTTATTTGGCTGCGCCCAGGGTGAGGGGTCTATTTTGATTTCAACATGTCTGCCTTGTGCAGACTCAATACCCACCTCTTCATCTCTAGGTGCACTATTCCCCCTTCATACTAGACATGGTCTAGGTATAGATCTAGTGCAAGTTCAAGAAATTTATCCATGTTCGTAATGTCCCTATCCTCCATTGTGAGCTGCAGAAATTTTGCAAACATGTCACCTTCCATCATGACGTTTTCAGGGATCAAAGGCATATTGATGCTCGCTCACACCTTGTCGAGATCTTTGGGAACCCTTACTGAGGATTTGCGGGGTGCGACATAGGTCTACAACCAAGAGAATGAGGCCACTTTGACCACATGCTCTTTTTCCTCCATAATTGTCTTGGGGAGCTCCGCCATTGGTCTTTTCAAGTGCTCAACCGCAGTGGAGCGCAGCTTCAGAGTCTTTTCCCTCGGGGATTTCCTTCTCCCAGATGTTTGAACCTTTTTAGACTTCATGGGCATAGGTGTTTCAAAAATCAGGGCAACAACGACCTCTGGCGCAACAGGGTCATCTGCAGGTCTTGTAGTTGTCATACTGGGCAGAATTACGTGACCCAACCCTTTGCGGTGCAACTCTTCCTCAAATCTCGGATCCAAGCCAGACATAGACAATGAGTTTGCAACATAAATCAAAGAGCTTAAGGTAAATAATTCCTCAGAAAGAAAAGGGAACTATTGTGACCCCATATATCATATTTATACTTGTTGCGCGTCTTCAACGGTTCCTGCTGCATTAATGTCCCAAATATGGAAAAAAACCCTTCATTAAATGCAACCTAGATGCTCCCATAAATGGTAATAAAGCTGTATTTTCCAAATTTATTGTTCCAATGGCTAATTTTTTTCACCTTTGATACCTAATCATCCTCCACGCGCAGCTACTATGTGCGCGTTGCACCTCACTATGCATCTCAAACTCGTGCTGCTGGGATAACACCGACCATCTGCAGATCATCCCCCCCAACGCAGGATTATTGCCCATGTATTTTACAGCAGAATGGTTAGGAACTATCTTTTCCTTCAATAATTCCAAGCTCGTCTGAAATTCCTCATTCCAACAGAACGACGCATGATTTCTGAGCAATTTGGTCATGGGCATAGTTATCAACACCTGTCTCCAAATGATCTTCCGATAGTACCCAAAAAAGCCCAATATTAAGCGCACATGTTTGACATTCTCAGGGGGAGTGATCGAGGGTCCAACAACTGCGCACTGTCCTGCAAATTCCACAATTGTCAGATTTCTATAATTCACAATATCCTTCATCTGCGCACCCCATGCTGGTGGAGCGTACTCGATTTCAATATTTTTTGTATCAAAGATGACTTCTTGAATATTATGCAAAGCTTTTCCAATCTTATCAAATCCACTCTCAAAGCTGAATGTTAGGATACAACTCTCCGTCAGCGTAGACCATTCACTAGTACCTCGACACAACTCTGTCTCCAGATACCAATTAGTAGGTACCTTCCCCAATGTATAAATAAACATGTGGACCCATTTAGGTCTTGGTTCTATGCCCCATACTTGATTCCATCTAGCCAAATTTCTGTGCAGATCATCCTTTCCAAAGTAGACTTCTTCAATTCTTATGGTTGCACACTTAAAGCGTAACCTCATCATGCACGCACATTCCTCCCAGTTTCCCATGTTTTCTTTATGAGTTTCCCACCATCTTGCTGGAGTAGCGCACAATCTGAGATCGAAAGTATGGAATATCTGCCCTTCTAGTATAGTTCTTTCAAGATCTCCTAAAAACATATTTATATCAGTTAAACCATCATAATGTGGTAATTCACATATCTCGGATGTTATACATCAAAGAGATCTGGTCACACGTTACAACGCAATGCAGATACTTCATGACACTGGTTCTGCCAGTTTTCTAATTCCTCATAAGAATCTGAGAAACAATAGCCATTATTCTACTAGTTGATATTTCCATCCGCCGTTGGGTTAATCCAATATTCCTAGCGCAAATTCAACTTATAGATATGATTAATATCATCATTAGCGCACATCGGCTCTGTGTATATTTGTCCTTCTGCAAGATCTAGGGGAACGATGACTTTGATTCCATTGCTTTCAAACTCCATTCTTATTTTCTTCAGGTTTATGACACCATCCATATCAATAGCCCAGTCTGTTATTTCCTAAATCTACCTTAGGTTGAAGGAAGGAAGAATTCAGGGTAACATCAAACCACGCTCAGTCTGGTAGCTAGCCCTACCAGAACAGGAGAGGGCTCTCTCCGGGTCAATCTTAGCGAAAAGTAATTAAAGGGGCTTGAGATGACTGAAATAAAAACTAATTTTAGGCTAGGTATATAAATCAAGGAGTTTGATTAAGTTTTTGAGGGTTTTTTTTGGATCAAGGGAAAGGCAGTTTTGGGTGCGGGGATTAGGCCTAGTTTTTGCAGAGTTCTGATTGGGGCGAGGAAGGCAAGAGTTTTGATGTTTTAGATTGATTGAATGGATGGATCAGACTGATGAGGAGGTGAAGAGGGCAAGAGGGTCTCTAGATTCCTCCTCAAACAGATGAAAACATGAAAAACTAAACAAAACTGAAGGCAAAGCAAAGCAAACTATGAATTCTACCTTTATAACTTGTTTGTTCAGTTTAAGTAGAAAGGAGAATGAAATTGGTACACATAAACATTAATGAACTTAAAAATACATGGATAAAAACACCATCAAAACACAAATCCACAAGGATCCCAAAGAGGGCTGCAAACCCAGGTCTATTCCTTTGCAAAAATTGCAGAATGAATGTACAATGAAGTGCTATGCAATCCCAAGTGTCCAACCCTGAAAATGACTGAGAAAATACATCATATAGACAAGCCTAACCCATTCCCATGCCTCTAGGGGTCGAGCTCATCATTCTAGGAGCTGTTTCAACCATATCTAAACTAGGAACTAGAAAATAGGCCATGAAACAACTTGCCTCTATATGCTAGGAAATTGATCCATTCACTCACATTTCACCTTTTGGTGAATGAATCTTCTAGAACAAGTAAAAATGTGCCAAAATTACATCATGGTTATGAAATTACATCAAGGTAGATCAAAATTTACATGAAAAGGTGAAACTAGTCAAAACTAGGCGAAATTCTGAGCTGTGGAGTGAAAAATGAGCCAAAATCCTCTATGCGCCGCGCCCAAAATCTCTATGCGTAGCACAAGTTTGGAGCTGATTTTGAGGCACTTCCCGAAGTCCAAATTGAGCTCATGATAGCTCGTTAGAAAGCCCTACCTATCTACTTTTCAAACCAAGTGGAATTTCTGGATTTGGTGTCCATTTTCCCCTCCAAAAGTTCAATATCCAAACACTGCTTCCTGTGGGTGCAAAAGGTGGCAGAAATGCCATTTTCAAGGTGTTTTTGACCCTTTAGGAAACCCAAAACTTGATGAAATTCTTAGGCCATTCCTGAGAATGCATAAATTTTCATAAAAAATCTAGAAATACCAAGTTTTCCCTCTAAAGAGCTGCCAATCATAAGCGCGCGCAAGGTGGCGCTATGCGTCGGGCAGAAAAACCTGTTTTGTGACCAAAAAATTCAAAATTGAAATTTTTTTTTCCAAATTCCTTGAAATTTGGGCTGTAGGTCCCTGATCAAATGCTATGCTTAGCCAAAGAAGCCTCAACCAATATTTGGAGCCTATCATACTTTTTACGCCGCCTTAGTGCCCTCTTGGTGCATGCAGTTCAGTGGTGGAATCACTGTCTCGGTCATATGAGGTATCCATATCAGTTTCCAAGGTGTTGCAAGGTGTATGTCAGGTGTATGTTTGGTTTGTTGAGAATGAAAAATTGGTGCCTTTGTTTCAATTGCCAAAATATGCCAAGTAGGAAGGAACTGTGGTAAATAAGGACAGTGGGTATAGTGAACTGTAATCGAGTGAAATTAAAAAAAAAATACAAGGACAATCACTTAATTATGTTTGGGGACTTTGGGATTTAGGAAATTTTTGAAAATGATATGGGAGAGTGATAGTGATAGGGAATGATAGGGTTTAGGGATAGGGATAAATGGGAACAAGTGATATGAGTGGCTTTGGGGCATAGGAGAAAAGGGGAGACACTGTATGATGATATGACAGTGATGGGGAAGGGAACCACAGATGGAGAATGGGATTTGCAATAATTGGCACAAAAATCAGACTTTTAAAACTTGAAATCCAAACCCTAAGGAGCAGTTTTTGACAAGAAGATAGGGTTTATGTTTGGCATTCAAATTCTCAAACCAATCTTCAAACAACTCCAAACATTGTTTAAATGGCAATTAAAACATCTCATAAACTTACTTGGATGAAAATAACCGAGTTGATTTGGAGTTTGTAGAGGAAAATGACAAAAATCTTGGTGTTGGCCCTGTGCGCCGCGCACACAGCCCAGTGCCCCGCACAAGAAAAAATTTGCACAGTGCGAAACTACTCTATGCGCCGCGCACTTTATATGCGCCGCGACTTTCACCCAATGCGCCGTGCAGGCTACCTTCACCACAATTTCGACTTTCACACTGAATTTTTCTTCTTCCATGATTTTCTCTTTGCTTCACTGATGTCTTTGGCGTGTGATTGGATTATTTAAACACAAACATATCTCTTATGGCATGGAATTTTATTTTTGATTCGAAGAAAACCCACTGTTTGAAAACTTTGGCACTTTACAAAAGAACTCTGTTTCTGTTTCCTTGTGATTTTTTAGCTGAATGATGAATCTTGTCTATATTTTGCAGGAATAGCTGGCATGAGATCTTGGCAAAGGTGACCAAGGCTGCGCCTGAAGAATTTCACCACTGAAACAACTTTGAATAATTACAATACATTAATTACAAAGGATGAATTTGACGATTTTTCTTCAAAACAAAGTTTTGAAGAAGAATCATGATCTAACATTATAACGATGAAATTTTTGAAATGAAAACTTATTTGAACCTTCCTCATGTGCCTGTTGGCATTATTGGACACTTTTCAGACTAAATTTATGAAACCCTAGACCTAATGAGACTGAAAAACCCTAAAAGACTCTTTGTCAAGCAAGAGACCAAACATGATTGTAAATGACTTGAAAATGATTTTGATGAACTTTGATGAAAAGATATGAACCAACAGGTACATGACATGAGGGATATGAGTAAAAACCTCCCTACTGTCAGAAAATCCATGCCCCTAACGGAATGCAGCTGACGAAACTGAATGAGACACCTGAAATGAAATGCAACAAGAGAAAATTGATCTCTGACGGAGGGATGAAGAGACCAACTCTAACACAGTCCATCCAAACAACGCATGATAAGGATCAATATCATCTACAATTTGTATAACTTCAAAGTATTCCAGCACCTTCACTCCCTCAATACTGACTACAACCTTCCTAACAGAATGATCTTCTGCTGATTTTCCATGTGCAGTTGAATGGTAGACCACTCCATCTTGGGTTCTCCCATACGTTGTCAGGTTTGCTTAGGTAGAAAATTTGCATCATACCCCAAAACTAAAATAACTTTATCCATCCCATAAGCACTGATCTGTGCTGTCATACACATATCTCTACCCATTCTCTTCTTATTCTTATATATTTTGTTGACATCTCTTTGTTCCACCATCGACTATTCCTTCTCGACGCAGTTATCTATCAGAGCCGAAGATTCTCGACTGCATTTTTGTTGCGGAGTAACTTAATGCATGCTTGTAGAAATAATTTGATCAATTCATCTCCTCTTGCTTCCAGCATTGGTCTACCTGATGTTGATGCAGTTCCCTATGCAAATTATTTTCTTGCCTCAACAAAAGTCTCCTTTGCGCGTTGCAAATCAAATCCCTCTTTGTTCTCAGGTGCCTTACGGATCCACAGGTCAGTAGCTGGATGCTTTCCCTTATCGTCACTAGAGGCTACACTGCTCCTAGTGACCACATTCATGCTAGGATCTTCTTCACGGGTTTCTTCTATAACCATTTGAATATTCTGTGTTGGAGTCTGCATCTTTTTCTCCTACATTTTAGCAATCAAAACAGGGAAATATTCTATCACATGGTCAAATTGTATACAATACCTGCATGATTGTCATGCTGGATTTAGGCAATCACATACATAGTGACCAACATCTCTACAGTTGTAGAAAATAAATTATCCTCTTCCTCAACCAATTAATCCACCTCGTCGTCCTCTTCCTCTGCCCAAGAATCCACCATGCCCAGAGGGGGATGCTAGTGAGGTAGGTTTAGCTTGCATTCTATATATTTAAACTTTGTACAACATAATATCATAAGTGCGACAATGCTTCTCATCATGTCCTAGTGATGAAAAAAATCTACAAAACAACTACTTCAACTCAGGTTGATACTTTCTGACCATTAGGCAGAAATCAGTGTCATGTAATCTGACAACTTGACAGATTGTGCACCATATTGTTCTCTTCAATGGGTTAGGACCTCCAACGTTCAGATAATTATTGAAGACAGGACATCGATCCTTATGGTGCCCAAAAAAATTGAATTTTATGCACTAGATATCTGCGCAGACCTCCTTGCCCTTGTCTTTGCGCATGCTTTGAATCTCTAAATGCATGGCTTCCAACTGATTCTGAATCTGTTGAGTTCTAAGAGAAACAGGTGTTGGGGTAGCTTCTAGTTTAATGGAAATATCCACAACCTCAGTCTACGTGGAAGTCTTCTGCTGACCTAAGGGTTGGCGCAGATGTGGGAGCAACGTAGCGATAAACCATTATTTATGTTTAGTATCATGGATGAAAAATCCACCATATTTGATAACGCACTTCAACCTTTGATTTTCCTCCCACATAGATTCATTAACCTCCTGATGAATCTCTTTCATTTTTGTAACCAACTGTGCGTATGACTTAGGCTTCTTGAACTGTTCTTTTAGGGCATATTTTGTTTGGTCTAAGGTGGCATTATGGTTTGCCTGAACATATCTAATATACCAATCTAATGCGTGATCTTGGAAAGAATTAACTAACTATGCTTTCTTAATAGCATCATTATTAACTAGTTGAGCCTGCCATACAACATCAGTCACAAACCAAAAGTGCTCAGTATCTTCATTTCCATTACCTTTGAAATTAGGTAGCTTTGACAATACGACCATATCTATGCCCGGGGGAGGTGCGGGTGGTGGTGGAGATGGACTGCGTGGTGGGGTGGGTGCTTTATGATATGAAATTAGAAGTGGATTGGATGGGGTTGGAAAAACGATTAAGGTTCTCTGATCATTCTGGTTTGATGAAACTTCTTCTTGAGGGTCACTAGATATACTAATTTCCAGTTCACCTTCACTATCAGATCTATGCTTCAGAGGGCTATAAATAAATTTTTCTGGATTTTCACGGTAAATTTTTCCACTATGCGTAGTCGGGCCTCTTCACGAAATTCAAGAAATATGTTGACACAAAGAGACTTGTTCACATAATAGCATCTTCATATCACTCAGGTTTTCCTAGAAGTTGCGTAAGAGGAAAGTATACCCGAGGTAACCACAAACCAACCTTTTAGATGCAGAATCTAGCCAATCTGCATCCAGAGAGGGCTCTCTCTTTATTATTTATCTTTGTTTTTGAATGATTTTAGGCTAGTTATAGATTCAAAGTTTGTTTTGGGAAAATGGTGGAATCCGCAAACTAAGGGCAAGGCTGAGAGCTTTCAGTCCATTGGGCTATGGAGTCAAAGGATGGCTTTACTGGACTTCTATTCTACGCACAAGATGGTATTACAGGGCAAGATAGCCAGACAGAGAACAATCCTTAAAATTTAAAGTGGGTGGGATGATCTTGAAGGGATGAAAGGCAACTAAGAATCTTTCACCATGTTCAAAGGAAAGAAGTGAATTGACTACAAACAAAGAGCAATAAAGGATTCTTTATTATAGCAATCAACAATGCTTAAATTAGCGAAGCAGGAGCATTTAAGAATTCATGCTTATAGCTAATTTAGAAGAAAACATTAAGAACAATCACATTTGAAAACAGAGTACAATTAAGCAAATTCTGTTTCAATCTTTTATGTAAATTATTCAGAAATGGATATGATGGCATTAAAAACTAATATAAAATTTCAGACAAAAGGTAGAAACACTTATTGAACTGTAGTCCAACACATGAATCCTGCAACAAGTCCAATGCTTCAAATCGTCATCCAGTAAGCCACAAGTAAATTTCTCCAAAAGCTTTTATTCCGAAAATCTCAGTGTTACAGCAGAGTAATAGAATCCACCCCAAATGCTTCCAAGAGTGGAGTATTTATACAAATTCTAAACTAAAATATCTTGAAACAAATATCAAAATTGGTTCACAAATCTCTCCAACTATTTACATAAATAGAACTAAAGTAAAGGAAACTCAAACTATTTGGCACTATTTTTGATGGATAGGTGATGACAAAGAGGAGAATTCGAATTTGATCCAAATCTTAGTTGATGATGAGGCATCCAAGTCACTAACTGCTTCCTTTCTTTGTGCAATCTGCTCCAACAATTCTGCAAACTTAGGGTCCAATGATATCTTCGTATTTCTCAATCCGTAATATATATGTAAAAAGTGAAAGAGGTTATTGTGGATTAATATGTTGGTGAGATAAACCTCTTTCAGTTTCCCAAAATTCCTCTCCAGCTGTGCATAATATTCTCTGTAACAAATATGCGTAAAACAGAGTTTTACAGAGTCTGAAAAATGGCCTGTAAAGATGCGCATGTATCTCTCATTATAAAACCACTGTGAAAAAACTGAGATAGGTTTTTGTAGATGGGTCTCTTAGGAACAAAAACCTCCTTCATTTTTGTGAAATGTATTTCTAATTGGCCACAATATTCTCTGAAACATGATGACTTGACTGTAATTTTCTGCAAAAAGTGCTTTTCAACATTGTTTAATATTTCCAAAACCATAATAGCTGTTAGGAAAGTGAGAGAGGTTTTTGTAGATGGTACTCTTAAGAACATAAACCTCCTTCAGTTTTGAAAAATTCCTCTTGTATTGGTCACAATATTTTCTGCAAAATAATGACTAAAACATGTAATTTCTGCAAAAATGTTCCTTCTTGTTATGTTTTTTCATCTTTTTACTTTCTTGCTCTTTTGACCGTTTTACTTTCACTTTAGACAAACTTCAATTTTGGTGAAAGTACTTTCATTTATTTTTACCATTTTACTGCCTCTGTAACTTCATTTTTACTGTTTACCTTTGACTGCTCTGTAACCTCATTTTTACTGTTTACCTTTGACTGCTCTGTAACTTTGTTTTGACTTTTCACTCTGACTTTTACCTGATACACTTTATCCACTGATACTCTTTGATTTTGATACGCGTTGACTTGGGGATAAAACTGCTTTCTGATTTGGATCATAATTGGCATGATAGCAGTGGATAATTTCTGGGAAAATAAGGACTGAGGGGATGAGATATCTCGGGAAATTGGATTCCCACAACCCTATAAGATCTTGCCCCTTTGAGTATTCGTCTCTGCAGTGACAATAGCTCAATAGGGGACTTTCATCAAAATGCAGGTCTTTAATTTGGAAATCTTCATCTATCAGAGGTAAATAGTCTAATTCATGGTAAGGAGCATTCAATGGAGTGATATTAAGAGCTGTCGGGGCCTCCATTTTGGTTCTTGTGGATTCAAAATGGAGGTTTTTGGTTTTCTTCACGGGCCGGGCGGGATTCTTGAAACGAAGGGAATTGGAAGAATTTGGAGTTTCGGGGAGCAATTTCACAGGTTTAAAATCTCCAGGGAGGACTCAGTGATGATTTTTAACCACTTTTTCAGCGAAAAAACAAAGGAAATTGAGTTTTACTTGCAGTCGGGCGTAAAGGATAAATACCTATTTTTAAACGGAAACTGGTTCTTTCACAGGTAACAGGTAATGGCGGGACTGTTCTTCAACACGGGCGCAGCCGAATTTTGGGGCGGAATGATCAATTACAGTGGAAATTTGAAAATCGCAGCGGGAGCTCTGTCGTTTTCAGAATAACGAAAATAACAGGAAAAACGTGAAAAATGGCTTATTTACAAGTTAAAAGGGGTTTTTGTTTTTTTCGAGGTGTGACGTCATGGTAGTACTGGATGACGTGTGCAGAGTCGGGCGGTAAGTGGTAAGCGGGAAGTCCCCGCACCGCTTTTGGTCGAGGGTGGTTTTTATCAGAGGGGCAGCGATTCCATAGGATAATCGCCACGTGGATGGTTGACTATTCAGAAACCACCCATCCCCCGCTGGTTAAATTGCTGACAAGGGATGGGCAGCGGGATCAACGCTGGCCGTTGATCTGCGGGAGGCTGATCCAACGGCTGGGGCGATGGGAAGATGGGTGGAGGTTTCATGTGGGCCCCGTCGTACTTTTAAACACTTTTAAATGTTTTTAATCGCTCCGGGGGCTTTTTAACTGGCGGAAATAGTTATTAATTAGTCCAGGCGACTTAATTAATCCCATATGCAAAAGAAAGGGGTTGTGGCGGGGGTTTGCTTAGGTGGAATGCCACGTGGACGGACCACGGTGGCACAAGACTTTTCGCAAAGTTTTATTGATATTTTTTGGTATTAAACATACATCTAGCATGTTTAAAGTTTTCGTGCATATATTTTATTTATATGGTAAATTAATCAATACAACTGATTCACCATAGGGGCGGGATTATAACATATTGATAATTTTAACCAAAGGGCATATAATGGGTTTTTATTTTAAATGCGCGGGGATATAAAATACTTTGGTTAAACTTTATAATAGGGGGGTTTTTTGGGATATTTATAAAAAAGGGAGTTATATACTTAGGAAAGGGTATTTCACTAGGGATTTAATATAATAGAGTTAAATGTTAATATGGCAAAGGACAAGGAAACTCAAAATATTTTTACATATCTAAGAAAGTGATCACTTGTGAAGTAAATTGCAACATTTTATCTCCAACACTTCTTAGAATAGCAATTTTATCTTGAGGGATTTTTATGAAATTATGCATCAGTTTCCTAAGTAAAATGTGATTTTACTTAGAAGAAAGTTAAAAATGGAAGATAACAATGATGAATTATCTCAAGTGCTTAGGTCTTTTTGATCATTAGGCCGAGGGTCCGGTCCCTCCAGAAGTCAAGGAAATGCCTTGAGCCCTTTTGATCTCCAAACACCTTAGTACTTTTGGGGGAAATTAGTAAAACCTTTAAGGGGGAAAATGATAAGGGAAGTTAATGAATTTGACTTTTGCTTGCTGTGATTTTCCAGTGTATTTCCTGCCTTAGTATTTGTGATGAAAGTAAAGGATCAAAAGCATGTAGCAGCATCATTCATCAGATAAGACTTTGTAACACCATCTACCTACCCTATCTACTTAACACTACCATTTTCTCTTCTTTATTAGGGTGCATTTAGACTTGCAAACCCTTTTCAATCTTTTTCTTTTTACATGATAAATCTATCTATTTCTACCCTTATTACATCCAAGGGCTCAGATTAAACTGTTGAGCACCTTTTATTCACTCTACCTAGCTACTTATCTGCCAAGATTAAACCGTTTGGCTAGATATTTATTCTCTAATCTATAACATGAAATTGAAATATGACTAAGCCAAGTTTAAACAGTTTGACTTATTCATGAATTGTGGCAAAAATTTCACAAGCTGCACACAATTGATTTATTACAACAGAGTAAAAAGTAGTGGCATTTGGATTTGCACACTTTCCTTGGTCTATTTTTTGCTTGGGGTTCATTTCTTTCTCTTTTTTGACCATTTTATTCTTTTTACCCTTTGATCTTTCTTTTAGGGTATACCCTCTTTACATTTTTTAAATTTTTTGATTTTTTGGTTTTCAAGAATATGGAACAGCTTTGCTCAAGTAAGAAGGTTTGAACATATTCCATACTTCCATCAAGACAATCATGAAAGATGAAACTCATTGAGCAGGAGGCTAACAAGCTTCAACAACAACTTCAAAGAGCGCATGAACTTACCACTAGGACCTTTGAAAAAATTTCTCTCTACTTCAAAATATGACAGAAATTGGTCAATGGTAAATTTTGTCACAAATCAATTCAGGAGTCCACTCAGTGACTGCGTCATCCTTCATGCAAGTATTGAACTTAGTCAATCACGAAAACCAATCATGCAACTCAGTTGCAAAGGAGAAAAATGATATCTCGTGAACTTCTGTATAAATGTATTTCTGTACCCACTTTTTGTCAGATAGCTTAGTACTTAAATTCTATTGGAGTGCTAATTCAAGGATCTTTCTATCCAGCTAATCTTGAAATTCGTTCCGTGAAGGGTGCCATAACATCAAATCTGTCTCAAAATTATCCAGGTCTGGACAATGTAACCAATTGTTGGCTTGAGGGGTCCTGACCCAGGTTCATAGTTTATCACGTAACCAACAAACCCTCCAACTACTGGCATTTTCGGCAACGACTTGCTTGCATAGATCAAAGTCTCACTCGAAGCAGTATGGGGGGGTGTTGGAACTAGGTTTCCATACCCTAGGGAAGAAAATATTGTAGTGGCCCTAAACATATTGATTGCAGAACTTATATGGATCTTAAAAGATATGCGCAAATACATAATACTTATTAGAATCACAGATAACTTCATCGCAGATATGTTATAACAGAACCAGATCCATATTTATCAAATACACATTTACTTAAGCAAATTCATCCACATATTTAACCATAACCATAACTTCATGCATAAATAACAGATGTATTCACGCAGAAACAAATAAGCATAACAGAATTAAAGTGAACTTAAGACGAAACAATAAACAGATAACACAGAGAGATAACACGGTTCTTTCTGCCAAAACCAGTCCTTGTATTAATTCAGATCAATTTAGTACATTATAATTTTCCTTACACTTTACCCTTTCGCAGACACAGCCAACGGAGTCTGCACACAACGAGGACTAGGTCTCTACGCACACAGCCAACATGAGCCTTTTTACCCAACCCATACTGAAACCCTTACACAAATATCATAAACGCATATACTTAGATCCAAACATGAATAATGATTCGGTTACATTTCACTTAGACTCGATCTATCTATTTATATCCAATCTAGAGTGCATATACTATGGTCTCAAACCATGGTTTGAGGCTAACAGTTTACCCTTAAAAACATTTTACATCAAAAGAGGGAATTTGACCTACCCCAAAGTCGCTTGACCTATCTGTGCACTGCGCATATACAAAATTATACAAAAATATACCAAAAATTGTACCCTAAGAGACCCCGCTCCAACACTAAGTAAGATGTATCCAACTGTAATATCCCAAAATGGGAATGCAACAATATTTGAACACAATAATGAAAGAGCAGTGTTACATGAACACATAAAATGTAAGAAGAACCAAATAGCCATCATATTGGTATTATAGCAGCAAATGTATACAAAATATTGAGGAAAAAATCACTCAAGCTAGGCAATACAAGCCTCAAGAAACATGTACATGGAAAAATGAAGATCACTGCTACACAGAAAATGCCCAAGGCTATGAAAGCATAGTTTTATTAGAGATAACTGTTGCTGAGAAGTTTCAATACACAAATATACAAATATAGGGCCCACATAATGTTTGGAGTGAAGATCTAATCTCCCAAACACAATTTCAAGACAATCCTGGAAGGATTTCCTGAATATGCAAAATGTACAAAATGCCGGAGTCGCAGTCCTAAGACTGAGTAGTAGTTGCAACTCTAGAAATGGATGGAGATGGCTGAAGATGATGCATAAGATGTATAAAACTCCTCCAATGGATCCTCCGAGTGAAAGGATGATCTTAACACTGAAGATCTCACCCTCCAAACAGCACTGCAAACCCTCACTGCAAATGCTCACTGAAAATAATGCAGTCACTAAGGGATACTGCACTGTAGGTACAAGAAAATGAGTTGGAAAAGTGCCAAGATCTGAAATATGGTCCAAGGGCTTCCTAACTGATCTCCCAAAGGAAAGAAAGCTTCCTCCTCTGAAAAATAAGCTCAGGAAGTGGTGTTGAGAAACCTCCACTGCAACACCCTACAACACAATCCAGCTCTAAATAGAAACTTTGCTGTAGCTGAAGGAGGTAGCTTGGCCTCAAGCCTGAATGTGGAGAAATTAAGTACAAGCTCCCTCAAGAGGCCTCTCTTGAAAGGATAAGGAATTCCTAAACAATAATTCATTTTGCTAAGCAGCACAACAACTTTCTAAACACCAAGAGAATGCACAAGAGTCTAATCAGACCATAAAATCAGTAATCCATAACATGAATAAAAATGACTGCCTTGCCCTCCTTTTAAACAAGTGGAAGCCCTCTCACCATGGGTCCCACTCATTAGGGTTTCCTCCACCAAGGAATCTTCCTCTTATTCACACTGTGCCGCCTCTCAAAGGGATCTCCACCTCCTATCCTAGCACTGTTGACTTGGTAAAACTTGACCTTGTCCACATGCAAAAGTCCCTTTTCACACATGAGGGTGTGAAATCCAGCTCCTATGATGATCTCTTTCACACCATGAGGGATTTTATTCATATTTTTGTTATGCGTGGGCCTCCTTACCCATTTATTAAACTTCTAGGTGTAAAAGACAAAAATCAATATTCCAATTAGCTACATGCTAAATTTGGAATATTATAGTCCTCCCCTCCCAAATGTTGCTTGTCCTCAAGCAAATGCAAGGATAGAACTGAATAACCTCCTCTTATTCCCCTGTAGTATCCTCATATGATAAAATCCTCCAAGGATCAAGATGTTGTCTCAGCAATATATCTCCAAGTTGTCCCTCCCAAGTATGCAAGCTAGCTTTTGGTGTGCATCCGAAATAGCTATCATCATGTAAAACATCCATGGAGGCAACAAAGGGCTATCTAAAGGCCTTCTTGAGGCATGAGGTCTGATATAAATTGGGATCTAACATCCCCATATGAATCTCCCATCCCCAAGCTATCATCCATACAAAATGAGCCACCCTCCAAAATGGTAACTCATACAAATCATCCACCACCTTGAGCTCCTGCAATGTAGGTGGGCTGAAAGTCTTGTCATGGTAGAAAAAATAGCCTACCCCATGTTTTCCTCCTCTCCACTTAGGATAAGTGTAGAGTATATGTTGATATTGGTCTGCAATAATATTTCCCTCAAGTGGCAAGATGAAGATTAGATCTCCAAGGATCTCCTCTCCAATGTTGTGAATCAAGCTGGCCCAAACCATGCCATATATGGCATCCAATCAATCCTATGGCCCACCTCATAAAATAACAAATGTTTTGCTGTGGTGGCCATATCACCTCCCATGCTCCCATTAGAACATGCAACGCAAACAATACCTTTACCACATGTTTTTCCCATGCAAATGGAGTTGCTCATAGATGAGTCTCCTCTCAACCTCAAAGAGAAAAGAGGTAGCTCTGCTAAATATTCCAAAGAGTTATGTATCTCCTCCATCTCCACATGATCCATGCATCTCCCCATATGCTGATATATCTCCTCTTCAAATCCTTCTCAAATGTACCCCTCCATGATGGTGTGGTATGCTCTCATAGAATAAGTGCGGCTGAAGAGAAAATCCTCATGAGCTACTAGTAGAAACTTCTCCTTGAGCTTGGAAGCTCTAGATAAGAAGATCCTACCATGATAGTAGATGACCCCGTCTTCGACTGAATATCCCTCCTCATGCAACTAGTCATCCAATATCATGAAAGCAAAAATATCCTTGGAATACTCCACCAATAGATGGGAATTCCAATATGGATCTATCCTCCATAGTGATAACGCTGATGAAATATCATGAAGATCATCTATCATATGGTAGTCCTCTTCTTTGACATCTCCCATGCCAAAGATGAAAGTTGGAAGGCTGCTATCCTTCCCCTGCTACTTCTGCCACAACGCAGAATCTAAGATGAGAGTGGGTCATGAAATATGCAAAATGTACAAAATGCTGGAGTTGCAGTCCTAAGACTGAGTAGCAGTTGAAACTCTATAACTGGATGGAGATGGATGAAGATGATGCATAAGATGTATAAACCTCCTCCAATGTATCCTTTGAGTGAAAGGCTGATCCTAACACTGAATATCTCACCCTCCAAACAACACTGCAAACCCTCACTGCAAATGCTCACTGAAAATAATGTAGTCACTGAGGGATACTGCGCTGTAGGTACAAGAAAATCAGTTGGCCAAGTGCCAAGACCTGAAATATGCTCCAAGGGCTTCCTAACTGATCTCCCAAAGGAAAGAAAGCTTCCTCCTCTGAAAAATAAGCTCAGGAAGTGGTGTTGAGAAACCTCCACTGCAACACCCTGCAACACAACCCAGCTCTAAACAGAAACTGCACTGTAGCTGAAGGAGGTAGCTCAGCCTCAATCCTGAATGTGGAGAAATGAATTACAAGCTCCCTCAAGAGGCCTCTCTTGAAAGGAGAAGGAATTTCTAAATAGGAATGCCTTGTGCTAAGCAGCACAACAACTCTGCTAAACACCAAGAGAATGCACAAGAGTCTAATCAGACCATAAAATAAATAATCCATAACATGAATAACAATGGCTGCCTTTCCCTCCTTTTAAACAAGTGGAAGCCCTCTCACCATGGGTCCCACTCATTAGTGTTTCCTCCACCAAGGAATCTTCCTCCTATTCACACTGCGCTGCCTCTCAAAGGGATATCCACCTCCTATCCCAACGCTGTTGACTTGGTCAAACTTGACCTTGTCCACATGCAAAAGTCCCTTTTCACACATGAGGGTGTGAAATTCAGCTCCTATGATGATCTCGTTTCACACCATGAGGGATTTTATTCATATTTTCGTTATGCGTGGGCCTCTTTACCCATTTATTAAACTTCTAGGTGTAAAAGACAAAAATCAATATTCCAATTAGTTGCATGCTAAATTTGGAATATTACACCAACTGATTTAGATTGGATCATGAAATAAAAAACATCCTCCTAAGAAAAATGAAATCCTTGAAAAGATTATTTCTCAATTAATGGCATGGAATTTGAACAAGAATCTTGTGAGGGAAAACATATTTGATCATATTCATAAGGCTTGTCAAGATAGTGAGGACCTGACATAAGCATAAACGGAGGCTGAAGTGCCTCAAATGCTTGACAAGTATTTGGAAACTGAGATGATAAACCATAAATATTATTTGATGTAAAACACACATCATTAGGTACACTAATGGGAAAATGATCAATTTAATGATAGTTGTTAGAACAAGAACCACGATCAGATGGGTTGATTAAGGCATGAGATTCTCGATGGGGAGGCAACAAAGATAAATCAGTTTGAAAAAAATTACAAATGTCTCAAATGAAAGAATCATCTTCCTCATATGATGAATGTGACAAATCATCTACTTGTGACTGGCTACAACCGAGATTTTCATCATAATCATTGAGAAGGAATGCCAATATGGAAAACACATGAAACTAGTTAATATGTAGTGGATGAAAAAGAGGAACTTGATTCAAAAAATAACCAAAGCCTTCATTAATACTCAAGAGGAGATTTGGTTCCATGAATAAAATGATAAGCACTAGAATATTCACAAGAAGGATTGGGATTTGGTTGCTTTCAAAATAATGTGACAGGTATGAATCATTCGACCAATTATAATGCTCAGAATTATCAACTTCTCAATGTCGCTCATACATGAAAGGTATACACTTTGAACCCAAGTTAGATATAAGAGACTTGCATGAGGAATGGTAAATTGAAAGAGAATTCTCAATCTGACCAGAAACAAAATCTTGAAATTTGAAAGAGATATATTCAAAATAACGAACATCTTTCAAGAAGGAATTTGGAATCAGTGAAACCATGCAAAGAAAATATTTTTTCGAGAAGATCCAAATCTTACTTATTTCGGGGATCTTATGAGAGTCGCGAGAACTTGAAATAACCATCAACAAAAGTTGAAGTGCCTCGACTCCTTGATGAGTCCCATAATTTTCCAGAATTGTAGAATTGCATTTTGAAGATTGAATCAAATCATGCATGGTGTATGGACAACTACCATCAATAATTTCAACAAGATCAGTATTATCTAAATGGCAGGCATCCACATTGCTGATTTTATCAAAATTTACATCTTCGACAAACATATTACCCAAGTCAAAATAATCTTCTAATTGCAAATCTAAAGATGGATAAATCAGAAAAATCTCATGAGTAAATTGTATAGAGGATTTTTCTTCATTCAAAATTGGAATTTATAGGGGATGGGATGCATACTTGATAAGATTCTTACCTTATTCTTCATCATGGATGGCCTCACTATCTTGTGTCAATTAATAATCCAACTCATTAGATGATGAATTTGAATATCATGGAGTGTATTCCTCGCAAGTTAATGTAATACAAAAAGCATAACACAGGGGATAGTGAGGTGAAGTGGATGTTTCCATAAGAACAATTTCTTGGACCGAACCAATTTTTAAGTCTAAATCTTCCAAAAAAAAATTCTTGAGAAACTGAAAAATCAAATGGTGCACTTGGGTCAAGTTTATGCAACCAACTCACAAAATATAAGAAAAGATAGATCAATGACTTAAAAATTATCCTCTTCAAGGGGGAAACCTCCTTTAGGAAAAATTCTTGGATGATTCAAATGAAAAACCCTCCTTTCTATATATAGAAGTATAAGGGGTCACAATATAATTAGAGCCGATATAACAATAATAATGTAAGGGCACAAAAATAACACTAATGGGATTCTACAAGGCACAAAATAGCAATATGGTGACTATATGGGTAGAAAAATACTGTTGAGATTCAACAAGATGATGAGCTTAGTGAAAATTAAGCACCTTCACTAAGTGGGTCCCGCAGGCTATTTTTAGGTGTATGTCTATTTTTAGACATGGTGAGAATATTCTATAAGTTGCAGGATTCTATTTGTAGATGGTTGATCAAGTTGGAAAATCATATGAAATTCTATTTTTAGAATATTGGGCGAAGTCTATTTATAGATTTCTAATCTAAAAATAGATGTATGTCGATTATTATTAACCCTTAATAATAATCCGACAATAAATATCAACTTATTCTCTTGGAGCACTTTATTTCAGTGAATATATTTGGGAAATCAGTGGGCTGAAGGAATTACGCAATTCCTAGGGTGGTTGGTGACTCATGCATTGTTGGCTCGAGGGGTCCTGACCTAGGTTTGGTGTGCAAGGTTTTCCAACAAACCCTTATACTACTGGCCCTTTCAGCAGTGACCTACTTGCGCAGGTCAAAGTCTCACCCGAAGTAGTATGGGTGGGTGTTGGAACCAGGTTTCCGCACCCTGAGAAAGGATGGGTAAAGCAAGCAGAGCTGCGCTAGGTCCTGTAATCCCTGATTACCTTGTTATGCACAGGGTTAATTAAGTCTCTATTCGCATCCACATGCACTAGATCTATAGTTATATACTTGTTATAACATCAGCACAACAGTACATAAACAGAACATAACAGATCTAGATCTAAGAACGTAGTATACAAATATTTCACAGCTTAAGGACAAAAAATGCGCAATACAACAATTATCAGTAATTCACATACAGTACTCACAGATTCAATTCTCTAACAATCTTTCGCATTCATTCATTCATCAATTCTTCCTTACAATTCCCTTCCCAACCTGCGCACATAGTAGCAGGGTCTGCATACAACTGGACTTGGATCTCCGCGTACACAGCTAGCAGGAGTCCGTTCCTCAAAACCCAAACAGATAGCTTAAATCACAATTCGCATCAATAGCTAATTAGATCCTATCTTTTGCAATACAAAATGCATCTCTATTTATAAAAATCTAGCCTCGACTTTCCTATGGTCCACAACCCATGGTTTTCGGACCCCTAGTTTACCCTTTCACCCATTACAATGCTTTCAGGGCTTTGACCCACCCCAAATCCCCTGTGCTAGACTAAATATAATAAAAAATATTCAAAATGGACCAGTTTCGTAGCTTGTTAGGAGACCCCGTTCTAACAGTCCCCCAACACAATCTTGTGACTCGTCCCGTGTCACTGCGGTGGTGTGGCATCTATTTGTGCCCGTAAGGTATCAAGAGAACGTCTGAGCGGAGGTAGTACATCCTGACTTTGGGTAGCAACATTCTGTGCAAGGGCGACTAGCTTCTGGGAAGGTGGATCTTCAGCGACCGTGGTAACGCTTGCAAGGAGCTGATTAAGGTGTTTGGTTGTGCCATCGATTTCTTATGTTAACCAAAGGGCTGAGGTAGTCTAGGGCTTTAGACGTTTGACCATGACATGCTGTTTATGCCAGAGTTTCTCAATCTCGTCCTAGAGGTCGGTGCTAGTTTTCAATCATGCCAAGCGTTGGGCAGGCATTAAGGTAGGCAGCGTAGCGTTAATATTTTCAAGGGCTTCTTCTTTTTGTCGTAAGTCCTGATTGATTTCTTGGAGGATTGGATGGAGCTAGACTCAAGTCCAGAGCTGCATGGCTGACTCCAGCAGCGTGGCACCTTGAGCAATTTTCCCTGTGATTGTCGTTGTTGCATCTGTGATTAGGGTGGTATGCTGGGCATGGACTTCTGGGGGTGTGCCAGGTTGTAATCTGGCCTGTAAGTCCAAAATCTGCTATTCCAGCTAAATCTTGACTGTGTGCATTTCCAGTCGATAGGCTTTGAGAGCAGAAACCAATTTTTGCACCTTATTCATAAATGTATCCTCAGCTGTGATTTCCTCTGTGACTTTCATGCATAGCTAGTGAATTACAGTATCAAGCTCCACCTGTTGTGACATGGCTTGGATCACCTCATCAGCCTTCTGTGCAATGGTGTGCTGGGTTGCCTGAAGCTGTTGGGTTGCTGATTGAGTGCGGTCACTAATCTCTCAGGCGATAGCGTGATTGAGGCTGTCTAAGGCTGCGCGGGGCAGCCGAGCCAAGTTCAGCTGAATGTCTATGACTTCCGGGGGCTGCATTCCGACCAAAGCACATTTAGGAATACCCCAGAGATGACTGGCTCCCCCGATTTGTGCCAAGATGCTGTTGACTGACAGGGGTTGTGCCTGGCCTTCACTAGGTGGGCGGTGATCCATTTTGATCTGGAGAGCGCGGAGGCCTGCCTGAAGAGAGTCGATCCCCGTTTTCCACTGGGCCGCGATAAGTGCCCACTTATCCTCCGTAGCCATGGTGACCGCATCTGCGATCTGCTCCAGGTCCCCATCTGTTAACATGACTATCGCATCATAGTGCTCACGATGGGCATGCTGTTTCTTCCTTGGCCCTGATGCTGATGCCCCTGTCCTTTTAGTGCTTGGGGGAGAGGTGGTAGCAGTGTCTACCTGGGTCGGAGCTGTATCGGGCTGCTGTAGCGGGTTTCCGCTGGGCTTGGCTGTAACTGATGCTGGTATGTCGAGGAGGCCCTTTTTCCAGGCGGGGGGCCATAATGAGATCAGTAGGTCAATTTATTCATCGGCTACCATATAAGGAAACTCCGTCCATGTCTTACCGGCAAGGCTGCGAATCTAGACCTGGTGCATGGTGATTTGGAATGCAACAATATGCTTGTATTTTTCATATATGGTGGGAGATAACCAGGGTCGGGAGTTTACAGCAGTGGTGACACTGCTTTGGAAGAGTACCCAAAATACCTTGTTATCCTCGATATGCTGCTTATCCTTAGAGTCCCATAAGTGAGCATACTGAGCGCCTTCACACATTCCAACAGGGAGCTCCGGAATGACCGACTCCTCCGGTTTGTCCCAGGCGACTAGTGCTATTAGGAATAATAGCCATGAATAGAAAAAATATGTCCCGTGCTCCTGAGATTTGCGGACACTAGTGAGAAATTCATCGCACAAGTATTGAGCCCAATTGAAAAACACACCCTTCGCACATTGTCCAGCTAGCTGGATTACATAGGCGGGGACAGTCGCTACTTGGCACCTCCTCATTAATTTGTAGGCTAAAAGTCGAGTGCCCATCTGCGAGCAAGGTCTTTGATGGTTTGGATCACAAACCCTCACTGATTTCGCTGGACTGCATAGGTATCCTGGACAAACAGAGCGGTAGCGGATTCGTACTTCTTTTTGACCTTTTCTAGCGGGTGTGACCCTTGCATCGGGAGGCCTGTGATCTTGTGGATCAATGTAGCATCGATAGGGACCCTTTTGCAAATCCATAAGCAGCCATTGTGAATGAGGGTGAGTAACTGGCGCGCCAACCAATCAGTGATGTTGTAACGGCCAAAGTGGGGCATACGGAGCAGATTCAGGAGTTCGGATCCCGCCAAGTCGCATACCCAGCATTGAGGTACTGCCATGGTTCCATCATCCTCATGGATTGTATCAAAGTATAATGCAATGACCAATTCTGGGAAGGCTTCATGGCCCGCCAGATCGTGATCATCGAACTTGACCTCATGGAGGCGTCCGTAGGGATCACCGATGATGGGGACCTCTCCTGGGGTCAGAGGAGTCTGCAGGTAGGTGATCAAGCCATCCAAGATTTTTGGTGTTCGCGTAGATGGTCTTCGTGGTCGAACGAAGGGGGGTAACCAATTGATCAGGTTAGCTGGCAGAGCACCCTCCTGGTCATCTTGTTCTGAGTGTGGGGGCCTGGTACGTCGTGGGGAGCTTCAGGGCCTTTTTGCCGCCTGTGGGGTTTTCCCCGAGCTCCGAGATTTCTCCTTGCCTTTCCTTGTGGTCCGTGGAGGGGGGAATTATTCTATCTCAAGCTCATCTTCCAGGACTTCTTCAAACTCAGGCTTAGTTGCGCTGGAGGTTTCGACGGGGGTAGTAGCCGACATCCTTGCGCGAAAAATGAATCCTGGCTTTGGTTGACTACTATCTGAGGGAGGGGGTTGGACAAACATGAGGGGGTTACTACACTTATGAAAATTTTCGTTGCTTGATTGCTTCCACAAGATGCTTAAGGTAGGCCAGTTGTGTATAGGTGACAATACTGCTAACTGGGCTAACCTGCCCCCTTTTAAGTACTTCCTGTCGGAAGATCAATAGAGATATTTTACGTGGGGCGGTTTTTCCAAGGAACGGTAAAAACTTCCCGTAACTCGACCTGCCAACAGCTCAGGAGCCACTCCTCTCAATGGTAACTTCTAATTTTTACCAGAGGGTACAGTTCCAACGGCTAGTTGTCACGTCCCCAGTGATTTAGTCATACTTGATATGCTAAGGTCACCAAGTTGCGACAGCTATCTGTCTTCCCCCAACACAGGCTTGCTCCCTAGGTAACTCTTGGCCCAAGACCAAGAGATTTTTATCATTTTTCCTACTGAGGCCCCAAGGGAGGCTGACGTTAGAACCAACCACATGACCCCTGGCTTTGTTGTCATCATAGAGGTGGCTTGATGCATGGGACCGCTACCTTCGGAACCTACAGGTGTCATAGGGAACCTGTTGCTCATTCGTGGGTTCACCGGACCCTTTCCCAGGGTGGGTTTACCACAGTTTCTCAGACCTAGCTCAACTCCAGTCCTTTCCTCTGGGACCCTCAAGAGGGATTCCTTTGTGATACGAAGACAGCGCAGCATAGAAGCTTCCCCTAGCCAAGTCTACCAAGCTTCTAGTTCCTTACCAGGATCCTAAACATCCCCCTCGTAGCATGGCACAACATCCTGGGCTATGTTGTCCTTATGTCAAGCTGTCAAATTATAGATATAATCCCCATCTCCCTCCTTAGGTACAAGTTCCGTATAACATTTTCCATCTACAGGGTCTAGTGGTACAACAACCCGTGCACCCCTATTTTCAAATACCATGTTGCGATTTCTGAGATTGATGATGCCCCCCATGTCTATAGCCCAGTATAGTCCAAGGAGCGCAGGGTAGGGATCCCCATCATCCATAATTTCAATTATTTCAAAATTAGCCAGGACCCTTACCCCCGCGATGTCAACCATGACGTTAGGTAGTCTACCCAGAGGAATGATTTTTTGTTGATTTTCCAGTCAAAGCTAGATGGTGGGCTGCTCCAGCTTAGGTTCCCCCATGCATTTCCAAGTGTGCTTAGGTAGTATATTGGCGTTCGATCTGAGGTCTAAGATAACCTGGTCCATTTCATAGTTGTTGATTCATACTGTCAGCCGCATTTCCCTGCCAGTGCGTCCCTGATGTTTGTGCAACTTATGCGCATCCTTAATTTCGGTTGACCTGGCAGTGCGTGTTGCGCAACTCTCTAGTAAATTTTATAGATGTTGTACTACCTGGGGGTTGCGTAGCAGCCTCATACATGCTTGTAAGAAAGGTTTAACTTCCGCAATTACTTCCTCAGCTCCTGTGTGTGTAGATGGCGGAATTTTAGTCTCAAGGAAGTCCTTTCGAGCCTCCATAAATGTTTCTTGCGCTTTTCCCAAGTCCAGTCCTTATTGGTTGATAACTTTCCTGTGGATTAGTGTGTTAGTTTCATATTTCTTTTTAGTTCCCCCAGTCGCCAATCCACTGCGCGTTACCACATTTACCTTGGTATCCTTTCTCCTCAGCTCGGTCTGGACCCTTCATACCTTCTGCGCTGCGCAGGTGGGAGCTGCTTTTCCTGTATCCTTGATTTTAAGGCTGGGCAATATTCCAGCATATGGCCCCACTGCCTACAATACCTACAGGACTGTCATAAAGGGTTCAGGCAATCCTTTTCCAAATGCCCCGTGTCCCCATAGTTATAGCAGAGTGACTGGCCACGACCCCGACCTGCGCTTCTGCTTTGGCTCCCGTCCCTTCTTCCAGAGGGGGAGTCATCCCTGTCCGAGGGGGTTCTTGGCGAGGTAGGGTTTTTTTCCTGGTCCATCACTCCATTAGGGATTCGATAGTCCTCCTCCTTGTGGCCAATCGACCGACCAAACCCGCACTAACGTCGCTTTGGTTCAGAAACAGGGGTGCCATGACAGGGCCATCGGTTGATATTACGCAACCAGGCTACGCAGCTCTCTTCATGCCAGAGCGTAGGTCCCCTTGAGCCTTGTTGTCCTAGACTACGTGCTCCGAGTCCCGGGTGGCCTGCTACATGACCTAGTTTCGTGCCAGCCCCTCTTCCTTTCTCCTTCTGCAAATTCTGAGTTTCCTGGTGCATAGCCTCAAGCTGCACCAGAATCTGCTGCACTTCTACCACAACATCCTTTAGGGGCGTAGCTTCCAATTTCATAGCAGCTCCCAAGACCTCATCTTGTGAGTCAAAAGTCTGGCGACCCATAGGTATGCGTAGGTGAGGGAGTAGCATGGCAATGAACTGTTCTGTAAGTTGTTTGTCTTCGTACCGAAATCCTCCTTCTCTGATAGCTTTTTTTAGGCGTTGATCTGCTTCCCATACAGACTCAGTTTCCCCCTGCTTGAAATATTTTAATTCTTCTATGACCTGAGAGTAGGATTTAGGGTTTCGGAACTACTGTTCCAGGGCGTCCTTACTGTTCTGGATAGTTGCATCCTTATTTTGCGATATGTATCCCATATACTAGTCCATAGCTCTTCCTTCAAAGGGTAGGGATAACTACACTTTTTTCATAGTGTCATACACCACGCCCTGCGCAACCCATACCGACTCCGTCACAAACCAAAACCATTCCATGTCTTCATCGACCATGCCCTTGAAGGTAGGTAACTTCAAGTGCACCGTCATGGTTTCCTAAGGGCCCTTCGTAGGTGCTCTTCTCTAGTATTCGTTTGTCAGTACCCAATCCCTTTCTCACACTCCTTCGGTCCTAGGAACGGAACCATTTGTTGGCTCGAGGGGTCCTGACCCAGGTTCAGTGTGCAAGGTTTGCCAACAAACCCCTATACTACTGGCCCTTTCGGCAGTGACCTGCTTGCGCAGGTCAAAGTCTCACCCGAAGTAGTATGGGTGGGTGCTGGAAATGGTTTCCGCACCCTAAGAAAGGATGGGTAAAGCAAGCAGAGCTGCGCTAGGTCCTGTAATCCTTGATTACCTTGTTCTGCGGAGGGTTTATTAAGTCTCTATTTGCATCCACGTGCAATAGATCTATAGTTATATGCTTTTTATAATATCAACACAACAGTACATAAATAGAACATATCATATCTAGATCAAGAACGTAGTATACAGATCTTTCGTAGCTTAAGGAAAGAAAACACAAAATACAACAATTATCAGTAATTCACATAACAGTACTCATAGATTCAGTTCTCTAACAATCTTTCGCATTCATTCATTCATCAATTCTTCCTTACAATTCCCTTCCCAACCTGCGCACACAACAACAAGGTTCGCACACAGTTGGACTTGGATCTCCACACACACAGCCAGCAGGAGTCCATTCCCCAAAACCCAAACAAATAGCTTAAATCACAATAGCTCATCAGATCCTATCTTTTTCTATACAAAATGTATCTCTATTTATAACAATCTAGCCTCGAATTTCCTATGGTCAACAACCCATGGTTTTCGGACCCCTAGTTTACCCTTTCACCCATTACAATGCTTTCGAGGCTTTGACCCACCCCAAAACCCCCGCGCTAGACTAAATATAATAAAAAATATTCAAAATGGACCAGTTTTGCAGCTTGTTAGGAGACCTCGTTCCAACATGCATGGAGGACTCAGTTAGAACTGAAGTGGTAAAGTTGTGATAGAGTTCGAAGAGTAGTTATGGGAGTTGTTATTTAGTTTAACTTAGTTGTTCTAGTTGTATCTAGTTATAACTGAAGATACACTAGTGAGAGTTTAGTGAATTAATTATTTAATTAATTCATAACTAGATAGTCACTTGCAACTAAACAAATACAACAGTTAAATACTTGCATGTCAGTTCCAGTGGAGACCCAGTGGAGAGATAGGTGAAAGGGTGAGATGGACTATCTATTTGTGACTATAGTGATGCATTAAATGCATCTGACACACATTGGAGATGCCAATGAGGATTGCTCAGTCAAGGAAAGGCCAATTAGAATTCATTCAGAGATCTTCTTTAGCAGGGATTGCGCAGTGGAGGCAGGTTGTTAGGAGGCAAGAAATTGGTGCATAGATATGCAAATTTCTGCATGACAGTGTGTAATGATTGTTGATTGTACTGAGAGATTGATGTACTAAGATTTGTATGAGATTATTACATGATCCATTGATATACATAATATATGATATTTGGGGTTTTTAGCTTTAAGCTTTCCCGTTAAACAACTGTGTTTATGTGCGATTGATTTTGCTTCATATGTGTTTTGCAATTAGTGATTTAATTTCCACAAAGAATTAGGTGGAAGGATTCTGTATTTAACATAAGTTAATTTGTTAGATCAGGGGAGTCCGGTAATAAAAATTCATATTTTATAATTTCTACATGGTATTTAAGTAGTGTTAATCACTGAAGATTGCAATCTTGAAGCGGTGTTGTGTTTTGTGTTGGTGGACAATTTGAATTTGCTACAGAAATTTCTTGGTGTGACAATTGAGTATTCATTGAAATGGCTTTCAATGGGTTGCAGTTGGAGTATTCCCTTGAAGGTAGCTCAAAATACATAGCCTGGAAGGATAATATGGAGGCGGTGCTTAAAGATAATGGTCTGAAGGAGTTCATCGATAGCGATGTTCCTAAGCCTACTTCTAGCGATGCTGCATTACTTGACGCATGGCAAAAGAAGGTAGCGAAGACAAGAAGGATTCTGTTTGAAGGTGTGAAGGACCATATTGCATTAAGCCTTCATGGGAAAGCCACTCCATTTGAAATGTGGAAGGATTTTACAGATATTTTCCAAAGGAGAAGCGACCATAGGAAGTTGGTGCTGAAAGATAAGCTCAGAAAAATCAAAATGGAGAAGGGCGACAATATTCCAAAATATCTCACGAAGTTTTTCTAATGTAGGGATGATATGTGGAGTGTGGGAATCACAGTTGTGGATGATGACTTGGTGATATTGGCTCTCCTTGGTCTATCAAAGAGTTGGCACAGTTATCAGGACTCTATCAATGGACGGGAGAAACTGTTGGATTGGGAGCGACTTTGGTCAGATCTTGTGCAGGAAAAGATAAGGAAAAGTACCAGGGATGGATCTTCATCGAAGAATGATGATGAAGAGAATTTTGCTTTGGTTTCCAAAGCAAGGAAAGGGAATGGGAAGAAAACCCATCCAAAATCCGAGGCTAAAGGCAAGAAGCTGGATTTTTCCAAGGTGAAGTGTTTTCACTGTCACGAACATGGGCATCTCGCCACTAACTTCCCACAGAAAAAGAAGAACAAGAAGGCTACTTGAGCTGCAGCGAGTGAGGCCTTAGCCTCGAAATTTGAACTTGATTTCTCTTTGATCGTATGCTTGGTTTCAAGAGCAATGGGATCGTTGTGGTATCTTGATAATGGTGCTTCCTTCCACATGACGGGAGATAAGGAGTTGTTTAGTGACTTGGAGGAGAAAGATCACCAAATGCGTATAGAGATGGGAGACGATGGTAGATATAGTGCAACCGGCATTGGAACCATTCCCTTTGAGAGGGAGTCAGGTAAACCATTTCTGTTGAAATATGTTATGCATGTTCCAATTTTGAAGAATAACTTGGTCTCGGTCGCGATGTTGGAGGATAGAGGTTATGACGTTATTTTCAGTGATGGAAAAGCTTTCCCGCGACATAAAACAACGGCTCAAACCAAGAGGATAGGGATTCAAGTTAAGAATCTCTACAAGTTGGAGGTAGATGGATGCGCTGTAATGATGGGCAAAGCAGAAGAAGTGGTGAGCCAAGATGAGGGCGAATTATGGCACAGGAGATTGGGCCATCTTCACCATGGCGCCTTGAATATTTTGCAAAATATTTCTACTGGACTTCCGAAGGGTACTCTTGCGCAGTCAGATCAGTGCAAGGGATGTACTATGGGTAAGTTTGTGAAGACCACCTTTCATGAGAAGGAGAACCGCGCTTCAGTGATCCTAGAGAGAATTCACACAGACATGTGTGGACCTTTCTTGGTTGCTTCAACAACAAAACATAGGTATTATGTTATATTTATTGATGAATATTCTCGTAGATGATGGATCTTATTCATGCAGAAGAAGAGCGAAACATTCTCAAAGTTCTATGAGTTTAAAGCATTGGTGGAGAAGGAGTCAGGGAAGCAAGTGAAGGCTCTGCGGAGTGATAATGGTGGTGAATACATCTCGAAGAAATTCAAAGACTTCTGCAGCAAAGAAGGAATTCGAAGAGAACTCATAGCGCCTCATAACCCACAGCAGAATGGGGTCGCGGAGAGGAAGAACAGAACGATCGTGGGTGCTGCACGAGCTATGCTGCATGACCAGGGCCTACCGATGCACTTGTGGGCGGAAGCATGCAACACTACGGTTTATGTGAAAAACCGTTTTCCTCATAGAGTACTTGGCATTAGTACGCCTGAAGAAGATTTTACTGGTAATAAGCTTGATATTTATCATTTGAAGATTTTTGGTTCATTTGTTTACATTCATGTGACAAAGGATGCTAGGAAGAAGCTGGAGCCGAATTTTGAAGTTGGGATATTTGTGGGGTACACAGAAACACCCCATAATTATCATGTGTATTTTAGAAATAGTCAGATGACTGTGGTGCGATGGGATATAAAATTCAATGAGGTGAAAGCCATGAAGTTATCGCTTGAGAGGGAGCTACACTTGCATGCAGAGGAGGAATTTCTTGTTCCCAAAGATGAGCCTCAATATGTGGATCAGCCACAGGAGGAGGATCATGGAGTGGAGGAGTCCACTCATGCAGACCCAAACATCAAAACAGGCAGAAGGCGTACCACAGAAGTTGAGAGGCTGAATCTTGATGTGGTACAGAATGTAGGAGTCCCTACATCACAACGCAAACATAGATAGTCACCTGACTAATTCACTGGATACATGGCTCTCATGAGCAAGTGTATCGTGATAGAGCCATCTACCTTTGAGGTAGTAGCGTAGGAGCCCACATGGGTAGATGCAACGGTGGAGGAATATGACTCCATTGTCAGAAACAATGCTTGTGAGATTGTTCCAAGGCCAGCTGGTAAATCAATGGTAGGTTCAAGATGGATCTACAAGGTAAAGCAAGCTACTGATGGGAGCGTCGAGAAGTATAAGGCAAGATTTGTTGCCCGGGGCTTCTCACAGATCGAAGGGTTTCATTATGAAGAAACCTTTGCACCTATCACATGGTATTATTCCATAAGGACCATCCTTGCTCTCTCAGTGCAGATGGGTTGGCACATTCATCAGATGGATGTGAAGACTGCGTTCCTTAATGAGATCATTAAGGAAGAAGTGTACATTGAGTAGCCTAAAGGATTTGAGATCTTCAACAGTGAGTCGCATGTGTGCAGATTCAAAAGAGCGCTGTATGGGCTGAAGCAAGCACCCCGTGCTTGGTACACATAGATCAACAACTATTTCACTGGACTTGGCTTCACCAAGAGTGAGGCAAATGCAAACCTATACCAAATTGTGGTGGAGGGTAAGCTTTTAATCATTTTTCTTTATGTTGATGATTTAATACTAACGGGTGATGAGCAGTTGATACACTCATGCAAGGAAGATCTTGCAAATGAGTTTGAGATGAAGGATTTGGGCCTCCTTCATTATTTCCTTGGATTGGAAATATGGCAGCGAGAAGGTGAACTATTTGTGTCTCAAGGCAAGTATACTCAGGAGAAACTTGGTAAGTTTCACATGCAGGACTGCAAGCCCATGGATACTCCTCTTCCAGGAAATTGGAGGAAAGAGGATGCTACATCGGCAGAGGTAGTGGATGCTACTGTCTATTGACAGTTGGTGGGTTCACTCATGTATTTAGTTAATACAAGATCAGACATATGCTATGCAGTAAACCAACTTTCACAAGTGATGGTTAAGCCTACCAAGATCTTTTGGAAGGCAGGCAAGCATGTCCTGAGGTATCTCAGGGGCACATATGGGTATGGCTTATGGTACATACAGACGAATGAGGTGAAGTTGCATGGCTTCATGGATGCAGATTGGGTAGGCAACCCAACAAATAGAAAGAGCACATCAGGAGGGGTTTTCAATATCGGATCTACAACAATTTCTTGGTACAGTAGGAAACAAAGATCCATGGCACTTAATTCAGCAGAAGAAGAATACATGGCAACAAGTGAAGTTGCATGTGAGGCTATCTAGATGAGGAAGATCCTGGTTGGTTTGTTCGGTTCTCATTTAGATCCTACAGTGATACATTGTGATAATTAGAGTTGCATTAAACTATCGATTAATCTTATGTTTCATGATAGATCTAAGAATATAGATAGCCGGTATCATCATATCAGAGATTGTGTGCAGTGAAAGATCATGTTGCTTCAGTACATTCCTACGAAAGATCAGGATGCAGATATTTTGACGAAGGTGCTCACTAGGAGGAAATTCGAATACCATAGAGGCAGGATCAGGGTGAAGGAAAATCCATATCTTGTTGAGAGGGAGTGTTGAGATTCAAAAAGATGATGAGCTTAGTGAAAATTAAGCACCTTCACTAAGTGGGGCCCGCAGGCTATTTTTAGGTGTATGTCTATTTTTAGACATGGAGCATATTCTATAAGTTGCAGGATACTATTTGTAGATGGTTGATCAAGTTCGAAAAATAGATGAAATTCTATTTTTATAAGATTGGGCGAAGTCTATTTATAGATCACTAATCTAAAAATATATGCATGTCGATTATTATTAGCCCTTAATAATAATTTGACAATAAATATCAACTTATTCGCTTGGAGCACTTTATTTCAGTGAACAGATTTGGAAAATTAGTGGGCTGAAGGAATTAGGCAATTCCTAGGGTGTTTGGTGACTCATGCATGGAGGAATCAGTTAGAACTGAAGTGGAAAAGTTGTGACAGTGATGGAAGAGTAGTTATGGGAGTTGTTATTTAGTTTAACTCAGTTAAGTGAGTTAAACTCAATTGTGCTAATTGTATCTAGTTCTAATTGAAGATACACTAGTGAAAGTTTATTGAATTAATTATTTAATTAATTCATAACTACAGACTCACTTGAAACTGAACAAATACAACAGTTAACTACTTGCATGTCAGTTCCAGTGGAGACCTAGTGGAGAGATAGGTGAAAGGGTGAGATGGACTATCTGTTGCGACTATAGTGATGCATTCAATGCACCTGAAACACATTGGAGATGCCAATGAGGATTGCGTAGTCAAGGCAAGGCCAATTATAATTCATTCATAGGTCTTCTTCTGCAGGGATTGCACAGTGGAGGTAGGCTGTCAGGAGGCAAGAAATTGGTGCATAGATATGCAAATTTCTGCATGACAGTGTGTAATGATTGTTGATTGTACTGAGAGCTTGATGTACTAAGATTTGTATGAGATTATTACATGATCCATTGATATATATAATATATGATAGTTGGGGTTTTTAGTTTTAAGATTTCCTGTTAAACAACCGTGTTTATATGCGATTGATTTTGCTTCATAGGTGTTTTGCAATTGGCGATTTAATTTCTGCAAAGAACTAGGTGGAGGGATTCCGTATTTAACATAAGTTAATTTTTAGATCAGGGGAGTTTGGTAATATACATGCATCTTGTATAATTTCTACAAATACTGATAAGGGGTCTATAATAACAATAAGGGGATACACTAGTATTATAGGGACCTAACAGTCACCATGTACATCAATAGAATCATCATCATCATAATGATGGTTGCTTAAGACTTTTGATTGATTAGGAAAATCAATTTCATTTGATTCATCACTGATATTGTTAGATTCAAAATCTCGATGAAGCTCCTTGAGGAATTGATCAAAAGAGTGGATATAAGAAAATGGTAAGGTATGACAGCATAGATTAACATGACCTTCAAGAGTGAGGAATAAAAGCACACAAGTAATATTTTCATCATTTATTTCATGTTTTTCACAAACTTTAAGAAAATTGAAAATATTCTCAGCTACGGATGTTCCATCCTCACCATCAAATTTCAATTGAGACAAGTCATAAGGAGGCTCATCAGGCATTAAAATTTGACCATCTGATGAATTAGATGAACACCTAGAGAGTATTATTTGAGGATTAGCCTTTAAAGATAATAGATTCAAAACAAACTCAATGTGCACATCTTGTCAGCCCACCCTCCTTCTAGCACCAGAATGTTGACAGTGTTGGATACTGCCAACATATAGGGGGTCTCCCTGATGTGAAGTCCCAATTAGACCTCACGCCGTTTGGATTAGGAGCCCCATCTGGAGTATCATGCCAAACACCATAACATAAAGGTTTGTATTGGTTTCAATGCATAAAATAAGATATTATATACATAAACCTTGAATAATCAAGTAAAATGACATTGTGAAGCACCAATTGCAGGATGTAAAAGGAAACCTTCACGAGGGGAGATCAAAAGTGAGTCTGTAAGAGGGAAGTAATAGTATTGGCCTAGAAGAGTCGCACAAGAGCATGAAAATATTCGTTGGTGAAATAGTTCACACAATGATATTAAGGAAAATACAACACACATTCAACAAGATAAGTACCAAAGCCATCGAAATAGTTCAATTTATCCAGTACATATGAACACAACGTATACTGTATACATCCCTAGAATAGTCCTAAAACATTTGAGATAAATGAAAGAAAATTTGTTGTCTTATAGAGCTTTAGTTATAAGGTGTAATATCCAAGTACATCAATTACAATGGTTAAAATTAGTTCCAATAGTTGAACATTAAGTCACTTATTGCTTCTCCAAATAATAATTTTCTCTCCTATGCCAAGTAGAGAAGCCAAGACTAGCTCTCCAAAACTTAAGCCTCCAAAATCCTTTTGCTTGAGTTATGAGGTTTCTTTTATAACAAGAGGAATGAAATTTTATATCTTGATGAATCTTGGATTACCTCCATGATTCTTGGACTCCTAATGTGTCCTTTGTACTTCTAAACAATTATTGAACTTCTAAATGACTTTTTGACTTTTATACAATGTGCATATATGACTATGTGACTCTTCATGTTCCACATATTACTCTTGGACTTTCACTTATTTGTACTTTAAAATGATTATAATACTACATCATGACCTCCACATCATCATATGATGATACTTAACATGTCACTATCTTGGATGACTGGGAATGATAATGACTGATGACATGGAATTTCTCCAGTGGTGAAACAACTACTACTTTGTCTTTACTCTTTGTTTATCTTCTGATCGTGGCGCTTTCACCCTCCAAAGGGTTACCAATCTTGGAGTATCTGGTGTGCTTCTATCATCAAGTTTTAAGTGTGTTCTTGATACTTTTCATGCTTCATTTTTTTATCCTCTTTACCCTATATTCCTCGTATGTGCTTGCCATGAGATCCCTGAATACCTATTTTGCAATCACCCATGACGAGAAAATTCCAACCTTAAAATATTTTAATCTGCAATGTTTTATGCATATTTTCTGTTTATTCCTTTTTGGTGCACTCAAAAGGGTCAAAGGGGCTTCTAGGCTCATTAGCGCAATTTGAAAGGCTGAAGGGCTAATGGAAAAAAGGCTTCATGGATTCAACATGCACTCATGTGCTCTAGAGAGGGATAAATCAAAGTAGGGCACATAGCGTGAGTTTGAAGGATGAAGGGTAAGGCTTCGGGCTTCCCAAGTGTGATGTGCACATAAGGAAAAGAAAGAGGGTACATTCCTTCGGGTCAAAGGAGTGCTATCAAGGAGGGCGCATATCTTCGGGTCGAAGTAATGGTCTCAAAGAGGGTGCATATATTCGGGTCAAAGTATTTCTCTCAAAGAGGGCACATGTCTTTGGGTTGAAGGAATTCTCTCAAGGAGGGTGCATCTCTTCAGGTTGAAGGAGTTCTCTCAAGGAGGGTGCATCTCTTCGATTGGAAGGAGTGCGCTCAAAGGAAAAAAATGAGGGTGCATGGCACAAGTCTGAAGGCTGAAGGATGAATCTTCATGCCTTCGAAGTGCACTCATTTTCTCAAGAGACTAAAGAGGGCACATGATGAAATTCCGAAGGATGAAGGATGATGCTTCATGCCTTTGAAGTGAACCCATGTGCTCAAGATACCAAATAGGGTGCATGGCGCAAGTACGAATGATGAAGGATGATGCTTCGTTCCTTCGAAGTGCAATTATGCACTCAAAGGGTCAAGAGGGAACTTGGCACATTGTGGGAGGCTGAATGGTGGATCTGAAGGCCTTCGGGGTATGCTGATGCACTCAAGGAGGAAAAATTCCTTTAGGTCGAAGGAGTGATCCTAAGAAGGGCGTCTTCCTTTAGGTCGAAGAAGTGTGCTCAAAGGAAGGATTGGTTTTTGAAGGGCGCAATTTTAAACAGGGAAAGGGATTCCTACTTCAGGAGTGTGCCCAACTCTCAAGTAGGGCACAAGGTGTTGGGAAAAATACTAAGGGGGGGGGGTGTGAATCAGTATTTAGAGCTTACTGAAAATATTTTAACTTTTTCTTTACAGAATTCCATACGCGGCTTTGATGAACCCAACTCGTGTATACACGCACATATAATGAAAGAAACTAGCGTATACTGATATAATTTTGCAGATTAGGAAACCTTTTCAGAAACATTCTTTAACTCATTTTCCAAGTCATGCATCTGTTAGATGATCAGTGAATATGTGCAGTAACAATAGTGTAAATCATCACACAAGAGAAACACACATGAACACCGATAATTAAGGTGGAAATCCAATTCGGGAGAAAACCATCGTTGCTGTCGTCTCTGCCTTCAATATTTATTATATGGAAAATTGTTTACAATATTGTACTGATGCAGACTCATATCAGTATGCAGGCATCTACCTGCCAAAGGCTACAACCTTTTCCCGTTTTCCAGCTGCTACTAGAAGGGAGCTACAACCCCCTAATCTTGTTTTCCAGCCACTATTGGAAGGGAGCTTCAACCCCCTGATTCGAACACCAACTTCTACTGGTAGGAAGCTTCTACTTCCTTACTGAAGGCTTCAACCCTTAGAACCACTACAGACCACGTTTCATTAATTTTCATACTGGATCAAACAACATCAACACAACTCTTCATAAACATCAACAACCATAAAATTTACCCAATACTTCAATCAGAACAGTGAAACCACTGTAACCAGAGCTCAGAAATAACCCAAACTTCAGAATAAATATGAAGGTACAAACTCAACCCTGAACTTTCATCAACTTGAAATGCATACGCTACTTTTCTTCACAGAACCCGCGTGTATACGCGCTTTCCTTCAAACCAAACTTCGTATAGCTCTGTGAATATTGTTTTACAGAATTTAATCAGTCTCAGATCTAGATCCAGATTTAAGGCTTTTAGTCAGATATCTTTAGAAATGGAGAACCATGTTTATTCTCTCATTGATCAGATTTGTACATAAACAACTTAGCAGCGTATACAATATTCAAACACCCCGAATCTACAAGAAGACTTCATTGACAGATAGAGGAAATATAGAAGAAATAACCATAAAACCTCTGCAAAAAGCTTTAGAAAATCCCAACTTTCATACACGCTTTTGCTAAGAGAAAGCTGCGTATATACGTGCTTTCACCATGAAAAACTAGCGTATAGATCTGTAAATATGAATTTTGCAGAATGTAATAGATCTATAGGACTTACCTAGATTTCTTCACTTTACTTCAGCATGCATGCACCAGATCACAGATCTAATCATTTCTTCAATAAATCATGCAGGTACATAAGCATTTTAGATCTAGAGATATTGATCCATCATTTTATCCAAGGGTGCATCATAACTTCTGATTTATCAATAAGAACAGAGTTCATCCAATGCAGATATACCTCAGAAAAATATTTAGTAACAACCCTTACATCAATGCACAGTTTGCACTATGATCTTCTTCTCTTTATATAGATTTAGCTTTTACCAATACCATGAGTCAAAACCACACAACATCCTATGGTATTCTTGGATGGAATCAAGTAGAAAACTCAGTGTTAAATACTGTGGGCTAATACCATGGTAATTTCCCTTGGTATCAAACCTTTTGGAGTGCAAAAGGCATACACGACTTGGAACGTACTTATCTACGTGCATACGCGAATTCTCTTCATAAAAACTGCGTATATATTAATTTTGAATGTATATGCGGGTTGCCTTCATAAAAGTAGCGTATACATTGCATCCAGATGCAGGTTTCCTTCATCAAACCTGCGTATACATTGAGAAATATTTCTTGTTTCATTTCTCTGGCACTTACTGGAATTCCTTTCTCTGTCACATCTGAACTGACCTATAGAAACATCGTTTTTACATCTTTAACACATAGGTTGCTTATCATAGGCAACTCATCAAGTAGGTTTCCATCAAGGACAACTTCATCAAGTAGGTTGCCATCAAGGACAACATATTTCATCATATTTCCAACACAAGGTGCACTTTCAAACAACGAAGGGTATTCCATTAAGGCTTCAGAGTGCATTCATGAAATGCTAGCCTTAATCAACTTGTTTTGCAACTAGATTTTTTCTAATTGTGGATGATTGGTCAAGGGGTGAGTAGGATGAGTTATAGACATAAAAACATGTCAAACACGTAATAACTCATTGAGAAAAATTAGACAAGATTGATAAACAATGAATATACATCAAAACACCACTTTATGCATATTCCCCAAGTCTAACCAGTGAAGTGTGCGACTTTGACCCGAAAGTGTCGTTTTACAACAAAAATTGTATTATGACCATGAAATGCATATTGAGGTTTTATAGTTAATACAACGACACTTGTGAACATTAAAGAACAATTAAGACACAAAACATCACAAAGCAACACCTGACGACCAAGGGGACACTTGATATGGCAATGAAGTAGGCTCCAAAATTTAGATGTAGTGAAATTTTGGAGGGTGTTGTAGCAATGAAAACACAACCCAATACCTAAACACAATCTCTGTGACCATATTTATTCCTTACTTACATGAGTGGTTTCCATATATTCAACTTCTATAGTTGAGAATGTCCCTACAAAAAGTCTCTTTCTCATCCAACTAATTGCTCCTCCAACTTAGTTAAACACATACCCACTTGTAGATATTCTATGATCTATATCTCCCAACTAGTTTGCATCAAGAAAGCCATGTATGTCTAACCCTATTTTTCCTTGGTAACACAATCCATAACTAGTAGTGCAACAAAAATACCTAAATACCCTATTTATTGTTGTATAATGCTCCTTTTTTGGTTTTGACATATACATGCTCAATACTCCCATTGCATGTGCAATGTATGGTTTATTACATACCATTCCATACATTAAAGTCCTAATTGCATTAGCATGGAACACAAGAAATGTACTCATACTCTTCTTGTGTATTTGACACTATCTTGTAGATAACGTTACACCTACATGAATAGGGACCTTTCCTAGTTTACATTCCTACATATTAAACATTTGCAAAATTGTCTTGACATATTTCCTTTGATTTAACTAAAGCTTCCTCTTTACCTGATATCTTTTAATTTCCATGCCCAAAATTAAATTTTCAGTACCAAGATCCTTCATGTCAATTTTAAAGGACTACTGAGTTTTCACTTCGTGGATGATTTCATTTTCATTTCCAATCAGCAACATAACATCCTCATACAACACCAAATAAATAAGATGATCACCAACTATGTTTAAATATGCATAGTGATCCACTTAGCTCTTTGTGACCGCTTCAAAACCTCATGACTGCTTCATGTATATTTCTTCTTCCAAATCTCCATGCAATAATGTTGTTTTCACATCCATGTCTTCTACTTCAAAATTAAAAGTAGCGAAAATAGATAAAAGAAATAGAATAGAAGTTAACTTGGCATCAAGAGAAAAAATATCACTAAAGTTAATTTCCTTTACAAGGGAGTAGCCTTTTGCTACTACTTGAGATTTGTATTTCTCCACTATATCTCTTGATTTCAGTTTCTTCTTAAATACCCATTTGCTTCTGATGGGATTTCTTCTAGTTGGAAAATTCACTAGATCCTAAGCCTAATTTTTTACTAATGTTTCCATTTCTTCAAACTCAAAAGTAGCAGAAATAGCTTTGTATTTCTCCACTACATCCCTTTATTTCAACTTCTTATTTAATACCCATTTACTTCCAGTTGGAAATTTCACTATATCCCAAGCCTATTTTTTTACTAAGGTTTCCTCTTCTTCAAAATCAAAAGTAGCACAAATATATTATCCATGTGTTCTACTTCAAAATCAAAAGTAGTAGAAATAGATAAAAGAAATATAATAGAAGTTAACTTGGCATCAAGAGGAAAAATATCACCATAGTCAATTCCATTTACCTAGGAGTAACTTTTTTCTACTAGTTGAGCTTTGTATTTATCCACTACATATCTTTCTTTCAACTTATTCTTAAATACCCATTTGCTTCTAATGGGATTTATTCCATTTGGAAAATTCACTAGATCCCAAGCCTCAATTTTTACTAAGGTTCCCATTTCTTAAACCATAACCTTTATCCAAAGTTTTCCATCCTATCTATCCACTACCTCCCTAACAGTTCTAGGATCATCATCAATAATAAGCAAACCAAAATTTAATATACATCTCCTACAGTTAAAATTATTATTATCAATTGTATTTTATTAATACTGTGGATACATATGCACAAGATAATGTACATCTCTGTTAGTGTCTAAACATGTTATAAACTCAATATTTTCAGCTTAGAATTGCACTCATTAAATAAAATTATTCTTAATTTAATTTTTTCTCAATAAAATGTTATTTATAAGAGATTTTAGAGTCAACTTACTCTATGATACAAAAATATTTAGCTTTCATCTACAAAAAAATATATTTCTATGATTATTACTAATTTTAATTCATCCTTCGAGTATATTGACATTAACAACGTATTTTTCATTGGGACCTATTTTGATATCATCCAATTATAAATTTCATTATATTTATAAATGGTAATTAATCATCACAAAATTCATAACCAATATACGTATAAATACTTGGAAATTTTATTAAAGTTAACCTAACCTCCGATTAAAGTTTTATAATGTTTTGAGATACATATCAATATCGCAATATCACGTTAATCATGACCTAGCTTGTCTAACCGTTGCACATTCCATATGTTTTATGGTCTTGACTTAACTCTTAGATGTATATGTTTTGCTATAATGCTTATGCATGTAGTTATCATCTTATTATTGAACCTATGTTTCCCACTGCTAAAGACATCTCTTTGTCTTATAGGAAACAATTAATTGACCAATATCATAATTCCTCAATTAAATATAATCATTCATATTAGACGCCTAAAACTTATTTATGGGTAATACATATTCCACAATAATTTTCAACCTCATCTCTTTCAGCCACCTATACTGAAAAACTAATTTTCTATATTTTTTTATTTACAAGATTAAAGCATCATGATTACAAATGTATAATTATTTATTATCAGTAATAAATTACTAATAATTAAAGTTTTCAATTGTCTGTCATAGTAACATGCTTAACCAAAAACACACATATGTACATTTATTACATAAAATATCAAGCCAAGGGATATCACACAAAATTTTAACATAAATCAAGTGGAGGAGGCCGTTTTGGTTGCCTTCGTTTTTTGAACTGATCTCCTCAATACTAGAGTATGTGGTTCTTCTTATTTTTATTATTGTTCTTATGTAAAGTTTGATTAATCATCCTTCAATTCAAACTCTATATTTTTAGGTTCTTTATCCCTTTGTAGGACTTACTATTTGAAAACATCTTTGAATTCTCTGAATACTACATCTCGACTATACACAAACTTCTTAGATTATGGGTTCCAAAGCTTATAACCTTGCATACCATCTTTTGATATCCAATAAAGATACACTTTTTAGCTTTCTCATCCAAATAAATCCTATTCTCTTTTGGAACATGTACAAAAACATCATATCTAAATACATTAAGATGTTTAAGAGAGGGTTTCTTACCAATCCATGCACCACAATGAGTCTTGTCATATAACGATGACGGGGGTGATCTATTTACCAGGTAACATACAATGTCCACTATCTCTGCCTAAAATTATTGTCCTAAACTAACACTATTAAGCATGCTCCTTGCTTTCTCCACCAATTCCATATTATTCCTTTTTGCAACTCCATTCTATCATGGTGTGTATGGAGTAGTATTCTTCCTTCTATAGCACACTTATTATAAAACTCTTTGAATTCATTCCCACAGAATTCTCCACCATTATTTTTCCTCAACACCTTAATTTTCATCTATGTGTGATTTTCCACAGGAGCCTTAAACTCTTCGAGTTTGTCAAATATTTCAGATTCTTCCTAAGAAAATAAATCTATGTATTCCTCAATAGGTCATCTATAAATGAAACATAGTACGTAGATTTACCCAGTGATGGAACTGGCATAGCTCCAAACACATCAATGTGCATCAACTATAATCTCCTCGACTTCGTAGAACCAAGGGATATATTAATTGATTATGCTTCCCATAAAAACAATGTTCATAGAGATTATATCCGGAGAGAAATTAGACATACCTTCTACCATACCATTATCATTTAGTACTCTAAGGTCCTTCTCTCTAATATGTCCCAGTATTTAATGCCACAATATAGCCTTTTCTCTAGAGGTTGCATAATTTTTTCCTTGTTTTTCTACACTCTCAATAACATCAAAACTATTATACCCTTCAATAATAGTGCTTCCCAATAGCTTCTACAAATTTCAAAGCCAAACTCCCTTAGCAATACTATTTCTCCTTGAACCATCCTGTAGGTATCCTTTTCAAACATTGTTTTTATACATGCATTGCTCATCTTGCACACAATAATCAAATTTATTGCAAATTGCAAGATGTGAAGAACACTAGGGCGTTTTATAATATGTACACACATGAGCTTCAATTTGAATTTAATTGTCCTATGCTTCTATCTTTCGAGTCATTCCCTGAGAATTATTCACCACCATCATATATTTCATACTCGGATAACCACTCTACGTGAGGAGTCATATGAAAGGATTCACTTTAGTTGACTAGTTGTGCCTCGTGATCTACATGTTTTCTTTAAGAAACGAATTACATATTCCCTCCTTCATCTAAAGAGATTTTTGCTTATAAATAACGAACATCAATAAATCCCTTCCCATTCTATGTAATTTCAGATTTACATTGTTGCTTGTAATGCCTTTCTTTTATGCATCTTCGACATAACTTTATAATTTTTCCTCGAGATTTAGGTCTTCCTATAGATTTAGATCTCACACTTGAGCAATTATTTTATTTATATTCTTATAGATTCCTCTTATTTACAACAAATTTGTGTTCTAAACTTCTCTATTTTTGTCTCATCCCCTCTAATAACAAGGGTGCGACTATCTCGTTTAAACTTAAAGTAGTTGCATTACTACATATGAAAACAACCAAACTATCCCACAAGTTTGGTAAATAACACAACACACTAATACACTTATCTTCATCTATAATATTAATAGCAATAGAAAATAGATAACTTACCACCGTATTGAAAGCATTTACATGCTATGTCAATGTGTCTCCATCCTTCATCCTCAATTTATACAAATTTTTTTGTAGGAACAATTTGTTCACCAAAGAGTTATATTGATATGGTGTCCCTTAATTTTTTCACAATGCCTTTGTTATAACTTCTCCTAAAACATTCTGTAATACTGAATTTGAGAGGTATAATCATATTATGCTCTTTTTGTTTTGATCCAATTTTGTCCAGTATTTTCTTGGCATCCCTATTGGTGTAGTGCCCAAATTCACAATGATCCACTAATATTTGTTAACTAACGAATCTTCCATTTTGAGCTTCCACAACTAAAACTCTTCCCACTAAATTTCTTGATTTATATCTTTGAACTATTTTCCATTAATAGGGTTGACCTAGTCTCGAACAAAACCATTATTCACAAAAGCATCCCCTTGAAGACAACATTACTCTAGTACCAAATGTAAGTTTCAACTGTGTAGAATTAATTGTTGTAAACAATTTATTATTAAAATAGGAAATATTTAATGGAAAACACACACATTAACACAAAGAGTGTACCCTGGGAACCAAAAATTGGGAAAACCAAAAATATCTTTTAGTATATTCTTATTTATAGTATCATAATATATATCCCTTCGCATCCATAAAACACCAATTCATTTACCTTGGATTAGAATACAATTGTAGTTCCTTAACCAAAACTATAAAACCATGGGCTAGCCACCATTTTCCACAAAACCACTAAACGTGAAAACCATGTGCCAAAAAGTGTAAAAAAAGGATGCAAAAAAAATTCACCCAAATTGTTTTGGGGGGAATTACCTCCAAAATTGCACACACAAGGGCTTTCGCCACCATGTGATCCCCTATTGTGCCCATCACAATGTATAGTGTGCGGGGCTAGCGATTTAAAAAAATAACACATACCCAACAATGCATAACCAATTTGACCCTTTTGATTCCCCCTTATTGTATTTTATACAAACCTAACTAACTAACTTCCTAAGGTGGTCGCATAATTCTCAGAATATAACTACGAAAACTAATTCCTAATTTTTATTTCCATGCAATTATGAAAATTTACAACTTTACCACTTCAAAAAGATAAGTTCTTTAAATAACCATTAACTTCCCTAACCAGTCCATTAATTCTCTTATTCATAGGGTATATTCAAGCCAATTGGATGAATGTATAATGATGATATGTCAATGAGAAATGTTCACTATGGTTAATTGGAAAAAACAAGCAATAGTTTAAGTTTAATAAAAATATTGATTATAAGTTTTACATCAACATTGTTGTTGATGAGAAATCATGCAACAATGTATGCTTTTATTCTTTGATCCCATGATTGTAATAAAACTAAATATCAATTGATACTCTTGGGTATAGGCTCAAATGTTAATGAAAAACCATGCACCAATTATCGCTGATGAGAAACTATGTAGAAATTGTTGCGGATGAATTTTTTTGTAACGTTAACTCAATAGTAAAACAATTTTGTATCTGATTGAGTTCTACAATTGAAATTTTATTGATTTTTAACAAAACCCATTTATTTCACATGAGGGAGTAACGATAATGAATGCAACGTTTTGAATCATAGCAATATGAGGTAAAAATGGAAAATAACACAAGGAAAGGATTAAAGTATGGTCATAAAAAATACAATTACAAACCTTATTAGTAGTGAATGGGATCACATTCCTTGTGCTCTGCAAGATATGTAGGAATTGAAGTTGGTTGAATGGAATTATTGTGATTGGAAAACATTACGATCACAACTTATGGTTCATGATGCCTAAAAATTGGCTTAGTAAGGAAGACTACAATTATAGCCACGAAATTCACCCTTGTTATTTCATTTCCCAACATGGGGTGGCATGTATTCAAGCTACTACTTATGTCTACGAGAAAAAACACTCCCGTAGGGCTATTTTCTCAAATGAAATCACTAAAACAAATAAGTAAGTTAGTTATTATTGATAATATGTTGAGAATCAATGCGGGTTCGATTTTTTATGTTTTTGTGTTATTCTTACTCATGGGGGCTTCACTCAATCAACCTCTATCCTATCACATGCGTTCGTGGCATATTAAAAAATACCCTGAATTTTACTACATATTGGAAAATACCCCTAAATCACATTATTTAACCCCCTACCAATATGAACCCAATACGCCTTCCCAATTTAAAAAACCCCTACTTCCACTAGATATTGTAGGTATCCATTTTTTCATTAACATTTTTTATACCCCTTTATATTTTTTCATTAAATTTGAGCTCCATTTTTTATACCTGTCAATATAAAAACCCTTTACCCCCTATATATGCCCCAATATATTATGCCATTTTTTCCTCAATATAAATCCCCCAATGTGAACCCACGTGGTATGGTATTGCTCCCTTAGTGCAGTCTCTGTGTGCTTACTCTCGAGACACTTCCCCTCAATTCTAGGGCAATATCTAGGATTAATCGATCGGTTACAATTTTGGCAACTGAATCCAACATGGACTTTAAGTGGGGCTCGATAATGTCTATATAGACATCCGACTCAGGATTTTAGCCCATGACCTCATGCTTGTAATTCACAACGCTTAACAACTCGAGCTAACCCACTGGGGGTATGTTTTTGGTATTATTATTTTGAAAGAATTACATATTTGATTTGAGGAAATGCAAATCTAGAATGATATTGTCTCGAAGATATCTTCTTGAACATATGGAAGATGCTTATGTGTAGGCTCAAAGGCTATTACAATAAATAAATTTCATGTCCTAAAGTACTTATTTCAGTGCAAGTTATGTACTCCAAATTTTGAATATCCAAACTTATGGAATATATATTGTGGATAACCAATAAAGCATCAAAAGAAAAAGTCATGTAATTATCTTCACATAATGACTCCCATATATGTTGTTACGATATCCCTCTACCAAGACTTAGTACTCTATATAATTAATAAAGAATATGAATTATGGTGGATTGATTCACTATATATGTAGGCAACAAATAAATTGGCACACCCAATATTATTTACAATGCTAATTTATATTTTCTTATAAATTCTACATTATATTATTAATTATAGCTTAAATAAAATATCATAAATACTATATTGATGTAAATAAATCTCAATGATAGTGTTGGATGAAAAAACCGTATCCCAGGATGTATATGTAATAATAAACTTATTCTTTATATTATCATTTATTTATTAATATATAAAACACATCATATTTTATTATTTTACTTTTATTTATTATTTATATTTAATTATAACAATTATAACATAAATTGATATGTAATAGTAAATCACTATTTTTAAAATATTTACATTATATTGCGACTTGTTTTATAAAATTTATATAAAAAAATAATAATTTATTAATGATTTTTTTTACTCAACTCTTTTAATCTTTTGATTGAATTCTTTAGAATTTATTTTTGGAAGATCTTTTGTTTTTTTCTTTCTTTTTTTTTTCTTCTTTTTCTTTTCTTTTCTTCTTTTCTTTCTTTCTTTTTCTTTTCTTTTTTTCTTTTCTTCTTTCTTTTCTTTTTTTCCGAGAAGAAGAAAAAGCGCCATAAACTGGAATGGTTTATATTCTTATGAAAGAAATGAATAAATAAATAAATAAGATGTATTTCACATCATAATATATGAATTAAACCCATTGTTCCTTATGGCAGTTCCAAAAAGGCATACTTCTAGAACCAAAACAAAAAATTGTAAAAATGTTCAGAATCTAAAACTAAAACTAAAAATATTGGTTAGAATCATTCTCAATTTCCATTTTATAGGTTCCCATACCTTTATGCTCCTTGAGATGGCTACCTGCTAATCCAACCAGTACTAATAACAAGGGAGATAATAGAATAAAAGACAATACTCTCTTGTTTTTTAGGTCCATCCCGTATAGATGAGTAAGCTTATGATGGAAAATGAACTAGAGTAAATGTTGGTTATCTCACTTTAGGTTTGGCTAATTCAATGATAGTGTAATCAATGTGTCATAAGGATTAGGAAAATGGTGATCATACTGTTCATATTGAAATCGACACCCTTCCAATCCTCCTTGATAATATCATGAAGAAACATTTCCCTAATCATTCCTTCACAATCAACAATTTCTCAATCATCTAGTATCTCAATCCTACAAAATATTTGGATATTCTCAATTTGACAAAAGATTCAGATATTCCCAGACTACCTTTTTTTTTTTTTCAAATCACTTGTTTAAAGTCGGTCTTTACATCCTCAAGTCGGAATGATCATTTCTCTTATTTCATTTCATTGTTTAGGTGTCTCATTCCGCTCATTCATCTGCATTCCGTTAGGGGCATGCCATTGACTGACGAAAGGGTGTTGTTCTCTCATGTTCCCTCATGCTTGTACCTGCTGGGTTAGTCAAAATTCCTCAAAGTTAAGTTCATGTCATTTACAGTCTAATTCCATTTTAATCCCAAAAGATTTATTGATTTAAATTAGGGTTTAGTCTTCGAGATGTTAAATAATGCATGACCATGAGGAAGTTTTAGCCATTCAGCTCAAAATTTTTATTATCAAACATGCTTGAGGACATTTCTTGTTCAAAACTCTGTTTTGAATAAGAAATTGTTAAAATTTGTTTTTGTAATAATATGTATCTTTCCACCATGAAATTCTTCACCATGCAAAACTCTGGTCCTCCTTTGCCAAGGATCAATGCCACCATCCCTGCAAGTAATCAACCAATTTCATCATTCAGAGCTCAGAAGGTCAGTGAGGAAGCAAAAAGACAAAGTTGAAATAAATGAAAAGTGCCAAAGGTAAAAAAACATTTCAACATGGGTTTTGAAGAAGTAAAAATCAAAGCCATCTCTTTCCAAGATATTTCTCAAGGTTATTTATTCATTTGCAACAAGTTTCATTCAAAAAATCTCAGAGCGAAGTCGAGTATTGGAGTGAAAGAGCAAATCTGCGTTTTAAGGAAGGCTGACTGTGAGTTAAGTTGCGCGCGGCGCACTGGGCAGAGGCGCGATGCACCCATGGGCCGCGGCGCATAGAGCCGAAATTCGCTATGTTATTTCCTTCTGGCGCGGCGCACCCAAAGGCCGCAGCACATTGGGCCTTCTTGGCAGGCTTCCTATTGAGCCCAAAGGCAGAAACTTGCTAACTGTCATCAAACTCATTTCAATTTAACCCTTTGCACTCCCAGAAGTAAAGATTTGTGTGCGCTTACCATCTGAGTTTAAATTCTTGTTGGGTATCATTTGAAGGTGAAATTCAAGAGCTTAATTGGTGAAAGAAAAAACCCTATACCCATATTGAAATTTTCTCCCAAGGGTTTGAAAAGAAGTGATTGAAAGTTGAATTTTGGTGCTTAAACTCTTATTCCGTTGTCATGTGAGCTCTTGTCATTATTATCATTATTGTCACTGCTAGTACTATCACACTGTCATACCATTGTCCCATATCCCTCATTCCCTTTTGTTCCCATGTGGTAAGTCTCAAACCCTATCATTCACTATCCATTGAAAAGCCCAATTTATGCAACATTCAAGGACTGCCTCTATGTCCTTGATTTCACATATATGTTGCCATTTCATTGACTCTTATTCCTAAACTACCCCCCATCACTATCTATTCCACATCACTTATCAATTCTAAATCCCTAATCCCCATACAGTCAAATGACTGTTTTCACAAGTTAAGTTTCATTTGACAGTCCTTTAGCCCACTATTTATACTTCCCACAGTCCCTCATTTCATTCTTGATACATTTGGCATATTTGGTATTGAAAGGAAAACACCAATTCATCATTTTCAAACATACACCTAACTCTTATTTTCACCATATATTTACCATCACCTATTTGTCAAACACCTTGTTTTCAGCACCATGTCAGAGACAAATTCATCATATGAGCAGGGATATGAGCAGGAAAGTGATTCAACCGCAGAGCTAAATGTACCGAGGAGGTCTCATAAGAGTGGCAGGCACGTCAGGGAGGAGCCCACTTCTTTGGCTCAATTGCAGGCCTGCCCGCTTGCAATGACATGCTTTCAGCAACATTCATGTTTTCGGTATTGCGAGATGATATCTCAGATTCAGCACCATCCGGAGTTGGTTCGCTTAGTTGTCCTACATTTGCGTGATGGTCATGTAAATCTTGCTGGAGTGAACTTCACTTTGACACCAGGGACCATTTCTGATGCGACTGGGATACTGAACATTGGTGAGGAGTGGAATAAAAGACAACAGCTGGATAGAGCATATTATGAGCCTTACATCAGGTCGGGATATTTGAGGCAGTTAAGCAGAGTATTCCCGTTCCGGTTTCTGAAGGAGTCCTATGCGCCATTAATGAAGCTCATCATTAGATATTTCAGTTGCGAGGGTAGATTCTCGCGCCTTTATGCATATCATATCAGACCTTTGATGCATTTCATGAGAGTGCGAATGATGAATATTCCATACTTCATGTGCCGAAACATAGAGCGTATGACTACCCTTGTGCAGAAGAAGACTCCAGAGCAACAACATAACAACATTTATCATTACGCGCTCATCAAAATCATTGTGGTACATCAGCTTGGTTTGCAGGGCATCACATGGGATGAGTTCATCTCTCGTGACTTCTTTGCAACCCCCCAGCCTCCTCCCGAGATTGTTCATGATGAGGCAGAGCCTTCACATCAATTTGAGGTTCCTGAGACTGAGCCTATCAGTGCTCCAGTGTGTGTGACATATTAGAGAGGCCACAGAGCCTTATTTGCAGCAGCACGACGAGTACTATCTCCACCAGGGGTGGAAGGGGTCTCGTTATCTTCATCAGCAGCGCGAGTACTATCTCCACATGGTGTGGAAGGGGTCTTGCCTTCGACATCAGCACAAGTACAGGTTCAGGACAGAGGCAAGAGGCCTATGCACGATGAGGGCTCTTCAGGAGGCCAAGACACTGATTTTATACTCATCGATGTTGATTCGAGCTCTCCTAGCTCAAAGCTGAAAGAAATCATCCAGGAACAAAAAGTTGAGATTGACACTTTGACCGTGAAGTTGCAGAGAGCTCAGTGGGTTATAAATTACTTGGAGTAGCGGAATAAACAACTGGAGGATCAGCAGACACTCATAGAGTTGCGGAAAATCCGTGAAGACCGGGAATTGGCCCGAAAGAGACCAGGTGACATGACACCTTTCGAGTGAGAGAATTGCCTTACGAGCATCAAAATTCATCTGGAGAAGTTTTTGGCGAAGGCCAATAGGGAAAAATACATGCTCAGACACATGAAGAATCACTATTGGGCCCGCACACACGTTTGCAGAGCAAAAATGAAGATCCTGAAGGCGAGGTTGAGAAAAGCACTGAAACGTCGGAAAAGGCCGGATCCACTCTGAATCTTGGCCGAAGCTTCCTTGGCTGAGCATGAGACATGATGGGAGACCTTCACTCCAAATTTCAGCAAATTTGGAGAAGATTTTGTCATTTTGAAATTTTTGGTTGCAAAACAGGTTTTTCCGCCCGACGCGTCGCGCCACCTGACGCGCGCTTATGATTGGGACATCTTCTGGAGGAAAAATTTGCATTTTTGGGTTTTTCATGATATATTATGTATGTTCAGGAATGGTCGAAGCATTTCATCAAATTCTGGGCTGCCTAAAGGGCCAAAAACACTCCAAAAATGGCCTTTCTGCCACTTTTTGCACCAGCAGGAACGAGTCTTGGGAGATTGCAGTTTTGGAGGGGAAAATGACATCCAAATTGAAAAATTATACTTGGGTTGGATATCAGACATCTAGGGCTTTCTAACGAGCTATCATGAGCTCAATTTGGACTTCGGGAAGTGCCCCAGAAATAGGGTCAAAGTGGCGCGACGCATAGAGAATTTGGGCGCGGCGCATAGAGGAATTTTGCCCAAATTTCACTTTTCAGCTCAGAAATTCGCCCAGTTTTGACTAGTTTTACTTTTTCATGTGATGATTGATCTATATTGATGTAATTTGGTAACCATGATTTAAATTTGGCATGTTTTTACTTGTTCTAGAGGATTCATTCACTAAAAAGTGAAAATTAAGTGAATGGATCAGTTTCCTAGCATATAGAGGCAAGTTGTTTGGCTGCCTAGATTTTAGCTCCATGTTTAGAATTGGTTGAAACAACTCCTAGAAGGATGAGCTCGACCCCTAGAGGCATGGGATGGGGTTAGGATGGTCTATATATTGTATTTTCTGAGACATTTTCAGGGTTGGATACGTGGGAAAACTTTGGCACCTCATTGTACATTCATTTCATATTTTTGGCAAAGGAAAGACCAGAGTTTTGCAGCACTTGTTGGGATCCTTGTGGCTTCTGAGTTTTGATGATGTTCTTCTCATGTTATTTTAAGTTTCATTAATTTTATATGTATGCCATTTCCCTTCTCTATGCTTCTGAATTAAACAAATGAGTATTTGAGGTAGAATTCATTGATTTGCTGGTGCTCTGCCTTAAAATTTTGTTTAGTTTTGCGTGTTTTTCGTCAGTTTGAAGAGGATCCTTGCACTCTCTTGCCATCTTAAGCTCCTCAGCAGTCTTTTCAATCCATTCATTTGATCTAAGACATCAAAGTCATTGCCTACCCTGCCCCAACTTGAACTCTGCAAGAATTTGGCCTCATCCCCAAGCCCAAAATTGTTTTTCCCTTTTTCCAACAAAAACCCCTAAAAATCAAAATCAAACCCTCCTATTTTTTTATCTAGCCTAAGATCAGTTGTTGTTTTAGTCATCTCAAGCCCCTTTGAATATTTTCATTGAGATTGACCCGGAGAGAGCCCTCTCCTGTCCTCGTAGGGCTAGCTACGAGGCTGAGCGTGGTTTGGTGTTGTCCTTCTTCTGCCTTATTTCAGCCTGAGGTGGATTTGGGAACTAACATAGTGGCGACCATACTGGGGAAGAAAATGGTTTGCTTGTTGGTGTTATTTGTTTCATAAGTTACAGACGGAGCCTGAAGTCACGCCAGGTAGCTTTCGAAACGCTTTTTCTTTGCATTAGCGGAAGTAGATAAACGCTGCTTCAGTCAATCTCCGGTTTAGCTTGTGAACGTGACATTTGACTTGTGAATTACCCCAGTATATTACATCGTTCTAGACTTTTGGGTGATTGAGTCTAGAATTTGATAGGCTGAATAGATCGGTTTTGTCCTTTGATTTTTGAGTAGATCAACACACTGGCTTCCAGAAGACATACTGGATCAAATCCCGATCCTGATCCGTCTCCAGTGTATGAGAATCCAAATCTGATTTCAAGAATCCTCCGTCGAGAAAGTCCCGTGATCCCTTTGTTTAAATCTCATTCATATCCTACTGTATTTAAATTCATTGAAGATATTGAGTTTGATGATCAGTTCGAGTTGTCGTTGTTTGAAACTAAATCTGAAAGTGCTACTGGTTCTACCGTCATAAATCCTGAGTTTGTCAAGTATCTTGATGTTGAACAAGCTAATAGATCCATTGATAATTACATTTTGAATGTTCAGAACTCTATTGTGGCAACAAATATTCCTGAGTTTATCGAATCTGCTTCTGAAACTCTTAGTCCATCAGCAGTTACTTCTGATTCACAAGTTCATGCTGAGCCTTCTTTCATTCCTACCATTCCCGTACAACCATCCATTTCTTATCAGCAATCAGCAGTAGTTCCTCCTCCATCTCCACCACATACACCTCGTACACCTACTAATCCTTCTCCACCCGTTTCTCCAAGACAGATCATAAATCCACCAAGAGCAATGGCTGCTAGATTCGCACCTCTTGTTTTGCCAGCGAACTTGGATCCCATACCCGCTGATTATCAGAGTAAAATTCCTTTGTTTGATGGTACTCCTCAAAGTGTGCCCACTCAGCAGCATATTGATAGAATGACAGAATTTTTTGACGTCCATGAAATTGATGAAGAGAATGTCTCCATGAGATTGTTTGTGCAAAATTTTGGAGGTGAGGTACGTAAATGGTTCAGAGCTTTGCAGCCCAGAAGTATTAATACATTAGAAGAGCTTCAGAGACAGTTTCTAGATCGGTGGGAAATGAAGAGAGATCCACTTCAAATCACTTCTGAGTATACCAAGATCAAGCGCAATCCTGGTGAGTCCGTCCAAGACTATATTATCAGATTTAATGCGGTTTATAATGCAATTCCTGATGACTTGAGGCCTTCTAAGAAATCAGCTTTGTTAAAATTCCCGGATGGTTTTGATCCGGAGATGGCCTATTCATTACGAGATAGAGATCCGCCCACTTTAGAGGACATGCAGAAGATTTCCGTAAGTGTTGAGGCGAATTTGAATGATAAGAGAGCTAGATTGAAAGCAGAGAAGAAAGTTGTGATAAAGGAAGAAGCTTCTACATCTACAGATCAGATACTTTGCAAGGTGGAAAAAATGTTCGAAAGGTTCACTCTTGATAAGCCCGAACCGCAGATTCGAAATCCCAATTTCCGTGGTCAGCAACAGCCACAATTCAGGATCAAGCAACGAGAATAGCGAGCACAAGAACCAGCAGTCCAGCAGCAAGTAAAGACACCTCTTCAGCAGAATTTTGTTGGTCAGGATTCAGATGATGAAGATGATGTAGTAGGGGAGGAAAATCATTTCTTTACTCCTGATGATTTTCCCATTTATATCACTGAAGATGATGAGTATGCAGAAAGTTCAGCGGTACAAAAAGATGAGGATTTTATCTTGGCTAATGATCCTGCTCTTGAGGAAGAGTCGAATGAGTATCAGAGAGGTTATATGAATGCATTGTCAGCTCAGCAGAAGCAATATTCTCTCAGAAACATAGATGTACCAGTCAATCCAATTCAAGAGAGAAAGGAAGTTTCAACACCTAAAAACGATTCACCTGTTGCACAAAAGAAAGCAAAAGAGATAGTTGATCCCGCTGCCACCAAGTCATCATCAGCAGAAAAATCAAATCAGCCAATTACATCGAGGGAGAAGGTTGAGAAGAAAGATGTTCCAACCAAAGAGATCAAAAAGACTTCAACCTTTAGTTTGGAGAATGAGATTTCAAAATTAAAGGTATCCATTCCCTTGACCGAACTAATGAGGAACAACAGTTATAAAGGTCAAGTTTCCAAAATTTTGAATTTCGATCCCATGTCTGATATGGTGAATATTGAAGATGATCAACCGGAACTGATATTTGGACCAGCTTTAGATGGTGAGTCTCCGGACAGCGAAGTGCCTCCTTTTTATATCAGTCTTCGATTGCATGAGTTTGTATTGCATAATTCCATGTTCGATTCCGGTGCTTCCCATAATCTTATGCCGAAAGAAATCATGGAAAAGTTGGGTTTAGACATTACCAGGAAGTACCATGATCTTTATTCATTTGATTCTAGCAGAGTGAGATGTATTGGGCTCATTAAAGACTTGGTTGTAAGTTTGGATCAGATTCCTACAAAGAATGTTTTGATGGACGTTGTTGTAGTAGACATTCCTCCGAGATTTGGTATGTTGCTTTCCAGATCTTGGGGAGAAAAATTGAAAGGGACATTACAGTTAGATTTCTCCTATGCGACGATTCCCGTGTTTGGCCAAATGAGAAAATTGTACCGGGAACAAAAAATGAAGTATATGATTACGACCAAGGAGAAACCGGTCAATCATCCGATTAATTATGTACATACAGATTTAGAGTCTTTTGTTTTGTTTGCCGATAGTTTCAATGATGTAGATAGTCAGTTATTTCAAGCAGAAGATATTCCAGAGATTACCGAGAATTTCAGAGAAGTTTTGCAGAAAGAAAGGCAAAAGCCGGAAAGCACAGTTGAGCAATCAGCTAAAGATAGTGGACAGCAAGCAGAAAAAACAGAGCTAGCACAATTTCAGCACTTAGAGGATGATGAAGAGGGTCTATGGACCATGGATTTCGATGGTGCAGTGGGAAATGATGGTGCTAGGATTGGTATTTGGGTACGCAGTCCTTTTTCCGCTCCTAACAAGGTACTGAGCAATGTACGGGTATGTTCTTACAAATTAGCATTTGATTGTTCAAACAATGAGGCTGAGTATGAAGCTCTGATTGCTGGCCTAAAGATTCTTAGAAAGCTGAATTCTAAGAGAATTGCAGTCTATGGCGACTCCGAATTGGTGATTAAGCAGGTAAAGGGTGAATATCAAACGAAACATCCCCGGATGCGAGCTTACCGGAACATTGTCCTTGATATTTTGAAGCAGTTTTCAGATTATACCTTGACTTGTATTCCTCGCTTTCAAAATGGAATTGCAGATGCACTTTCTAAGGCAGCAAGTAACTTTAAGATCCCAATGAATTCAAGTAATAAGTTCGAAATCCATGTGAAGCACCATCCTACCGTCCCGGATAATCAGAGATGTTGGCAAGTTTTCCAAGATGATGATGAGATTAATGATTTTCTGCAAAGTAAAGGTAAGTTCAAAGATACCTCAATCGATGTAGAATATGATAATGGTGATGATGTTCAAGTAAATCAAATGGAAGTGTTGCAGCTGAAAGATAACATTATTCCTAAAGGTTTGATACCTTTAGAAGAGCTCTTCGATCAGGATGATGTGGCCAAGAAACCAACTTTACGGCCGACTGAAAATGGAGTGGAAGATGTAAATATTGGGACAGCTGAAGACCCAAGATGGTGAAGTTATCCAAATCATTGCCACCGGAAGTAAGAGCTGAATATGTGAGTTTTTTGTCTTCATTTGCTGATGCTTTCGCTTGGGATTACTCAGATTTAAAGACGTATGACACCAATATAATTCAGCACACTATCCCTATCAAGCCTAATCAGAAGCCTTTCAGACAAAAGCTAAGAAGAATCAATCCTAAGTTGCTGCCATCGATTGAGAAGGAGGTAAACAGGTTGTACAAAGCAGGAATCATTGTTCCCATCAGATTTTCTGATTGGATTTCCAATTTAGTGCCAGTGCGGAAAAAGACAGGTGAGATTCGATTGTGTATTGATTTCAGAAATTTGAACAAGGTGTCATTGAAGGAAAATTATCCATTGCCTAAGATGGATCATATATTGCAGTGAGTAGTGGGTGCATCTCGGATGTCACTACTCGATGGTTATTTTGGATATAACCAAATCTTGGTTCATGAGGACGACCGCGACAAAACAACATTCACAACTCCGTGGGGAACATTCCACTATGCCAAGATGCCATTCGGTTTGAAGAATGCTGGTGCAACTTTCCAGCGGGCGATGGACATGGCTTTTGCGAATGAAAAAGATGTTTTCCTTGTTATATACCTTGATGATTTGACGGTTTTTTCCAATTCAGATGAAGAGCATATGTATCACTTGAAAGTTGTTTTTCAGAAGTGCAGAAAATATGGTGTCTCGCTTAATCCTAAGAAGAGCTTATTCGCCATGGATGAAGGTAAATTACTTGGTCACATTATTTCCAAAGATGGCATTCGTATTAATCCAGCACGTGTTGAAGCAATCCAGCAAATTGACCCTCCCAGGAACAAGAAAGAGATTCAGTCTTTTAATGGTAAGATGAAATTTTTGCGCCGTTTTGTCCCAAACCTTGCTGAACATTTGAGAGAAATAACAAATATGTTGAAAAAGGACAGCCAAGTGAAGTGGACTGAAGATGCGGTAAAGTCTTTTAATTTGGTGAAGTTGGCACTATCTTCAGCTCCGGTGTTAATCAGCCCGGATTACACCCAAGACTTTATTTTGTTTTCCTTCACTTCGGAACATACCATGGCAGCTGTGTTAATGCAGAAAAGAGATGGACATGAGAAGCCTATAGCATTTTTCAGTCGAACTATTAGAGACGCAGCCTTGAAATACAACATCATTGAGAAGCAAGCTTTGGCACTGGTAAAGGCATTGAAGGATTTCCGGGTATACATTTTACATTCCCATATTTTAGCTTATGTTCCTAATGCTTCCGTGAAAGATGTTTTAGTACAAACTGATCTGGAAGGAAGACGTGGTAAGTGGATCGCAGCTTTGCTGGAATATGATGTGGAAATAAGGCCCACGAAACTGATCAAGGGATAGGGGTTGGCGAAGCTTATGGCTGAATCGAATTTGCACGCATTAGACATAAATATGATTGTTGCTATGTCTGATGAGGATGAGGAGAATTTTCCACTTCAGGTATCGGAAATGTTTTTTGATTCCCCATGGTATTCAGATATCGTCTATGTTCTTCAAAATTTGTCATCACCGCCCGACATGACTAGAAACAAAGGTAGAACATTGAAACTCAAAGCTGCAAAATTTTTCATTTTGAATTCTGCACTTTTTTGGAAAGATCCGGGTGGTGTGTTATTGAATTGTTTGGTGGAGGAAGAAGCGAAGAAGGTAATGGAAGATTTCCACAAAGGAGATTGTGGCGGTCATCATTTTTGGAAGACAACTTCCAATAATATTTTGAGAGCAGGGTACTATTGGCCGACATTGTTTGTTGATGTCTATAAAATAGTCAAAGGCTGCCATGAGTGCCAGATTTTCGAAGGAAGACAGAAATTACAGCCATTTCCACTCAAGCCTATTGAGGTAAGCGCCCCTTTCCAGCAATGGGGTTTGGATTTCATTGGGGAAATCCATCCTCCTTCCTCAGGACAACATAGATGGATTCTAACAGCCACCGATTACTTTACGAAATGGATCGAAGCAGTTCCTACAAGACAAGCCACCGATTCGGTAATTATTTCTTTCCTTGAGAACAACATTTTGTCTCGTTTTGGTTGCCCGAGTAAATTGATCACAGATAATGCAGCGGCTTTTAAATCAAGAAAGATGATTGAGTTTTGTGCTAAGTATAAAATCATTCTGGGGCATTCAACCGCCTATCATCTGCAAGGTAACGGTTTGGCAGAATCTTCCAATAAGTCTCTAGTCAATATCATTAAAAAGTTGTTGGACATCAATAAGAAGAGTTGGCATAAGAAGCTGGTGAATGCGCTATGGGCTGATCGGGTAAGTCAAAAGAAGTCCATTGGTATGTCCCCCTTCGAGTTAGTTTATGGAGTAGATACAGTCTTTCCTACTTCACTTGTTGTTCCGGTGGTCAAGCTTCTTCAGGAAGCTGGTAGTGAAGAAAGCCATATGCAGAGAAGGATAAATCAGATGATTCATTTGCAGCAAACGAGAGAAGAGGTCTTCCAGAACACATTCAAGTTGCAGGAGAGAATCAAAAAGATCTATGACAGGAAAGCGAAGGCAGATAAATTCCAGTTGGAGGAAGTGGTACTGAAGTGGGATGCTAGGAATGAGGACAAAGGTAAACACGGTAAGTTTGAAAATCTCTGGAAAGGTCCATTCAAGATTGCAGCATATCGAGGTCAGAATGCCTTTCTTTTGAAGGAGATGAACGGTGAAGACTGTCTAGGAGGGCCGATCAATGGTCGGCTGCTCAAACGGTACCATTTCTAAGATGTTTTCTATTGATCACATTGTCATTGTACATATCATGTATTTCAATTTCATTGTAAGTGTGCACTGTAGTCTTTTCTTTAGTCTGGGGCCCGAAGTGAAGGCTATAATTCTAAAGAAAGATTTCAGTTTTGGTTTGAGTCTGTTTAGTGGGTCTGGTTCAGTCATTTCTATTTTTAAAGTTGAGTCAGTTTAAGTTAAAGTTTCAGTCAAATAAATTTAGTCAAAAGTCTTGAGTTGTTTTGTCAAAATAATGGACTCCATAGCCCAATGGACGAAGGCACTGGTCTGCTCTCCCAAAGATCTGCCGTTCTTGGCACCTCCAAGGAGCTACCATCCCCATTGGAGCCAATGTTAGAGTCGGTCTTTACAGCCCTCCGTCAGAGATCATTTCTCTTATTGCATTTCATTGTTTAGGTGTCTCATTCCGCTCATTCATCTGCATTCCGTTAGGGGCATGCCATTGACTGATGGAAGGGTTTGGTTCTCTCATGTTCCCTCATGCTTGTACCTGCTGGGTTAGTCAAAATTCCTCAAAATTCATCAAAGTTCATTTCACATCAGTTATAGTCATAAATGGTTATTTTGGTCAAAAGAGTCATTTTAATTTCTAGGTCTAGGGTTTGGTCTTTCAAAATTTTGAATAATGCCCGCAGGCCATGAGAAGGTTTTTAATAAGTTTTCAGTTCAAAATTTTTATTATCAAACATGCTCGAGGACATTTCTTGTTCAAAACTCTGTTTTGAATAAGAAATTGTCGAATTTATTTTTGTAAAAATCATGTATTTTTCCACCATGAAGACTTAAAAGCAGACTCTGGTCCTCCTTTTCCAAGGATCAACGCCAACAGCCCTGCAAAAAATCAACCAATTTCATCATTCAAAGCTCCAGAAAGTCAATGAGGAAACAAAAGACAAAAGTTGTATTAAAAGAAAAAATGCCAAAGGTAAAAAACATTACAACATGGGTTTTGAAGAAGTAAAAATCAAAACCATCTCTATATGAGATATTTCCTAAGATTATTCATTCATTTGCAACAAGTGTTATTGAGAAAAATCTCAGAGAGAAGTCGAAATTGAAGGTTGAAAAGCAAAACTGTGTTTTGAGAGAGGCTGACTGTGTGTTAAGTTGCGCGCGGCGCATTGGGATAGGCCGCGACGCATAGGCGCGACGCGGCGCGTAGAGCTGAGACATACAATGTAAATTTCCAAGGGCGCGGCACACCCAAAGGCCGCGGCGCATTGGGCTTGCGCGTGGCGCACAGAGCCCCAAAGGCCAAATCACTTCTGCATTATGAAATTTCGATTTGTTTCAGCTCAAATTTCACCAAGTAAGTTTATCAAAGCCTGTTTAATGAGTTTTAGCTATGGTGCTGTGGTTTAGGAGCGAAGACATCAAAGAATTGAAATGGTGAAATGTAACCCTATATCCCTATAAAAAATTTGCTCTTAGGGTTTGAAAGAGGTGGTTAAAAACTTGAATTTTGGTGCTTAAACTCTCATTCCATTGTCATGTGAGCTCTTGTCATTTTTATCATCAGAATACCGTTATTATCATTACATTGTCATACCATCTCTCTCCATATCCCCATTCTTTTGTTCCAATGTGGTAAGCCTCAACCCTATCATTCACTATCCATTGAAAAATTCCAATTTCTACAACATTCGAGGACCGCTCTATGTCCTTGATTTCACATATGTGTTTCCATTTCATTGACTCTCTATTCCTAAACTACTCCCCATCACTATCACCTATTCTACATCACTTATAAATTCCCAAATCCCTAATCCCCATACAAGCCAAATGATCAAGTTGCTGCTAAGTTTCATTTGGATACCCTTAGCCCACCGTTTATACTTCCCATGCTTCCTCATTTCATTCTTGATACATTTGGCATATTTGGTATTGAAAGGCAAGCACCAATCATAATTTTCAAACATACACCTAACTCTTGTTTTCACCATATATTTATCATCACCTATTTGTCAAACACCTTGTTTTCAACACCATGTCAGAGACAAATTCATCATATGAGCAGGGATATGAGCATGACAGTGATTCAACCGTAGAGCTAAATGTACCGAGGAGGTCTCATAAGAGGGTGCATCAAGTATCACCAGGTTTTCCTTGAAGTTGTGGAAAAGGAAAGTATACCCGAGGTAACCACAAACCAACCTTTAGATGCAGAATCTAGCTAATCTGCATCCAGAGAGGGCTCTCTCTTTATAATTTATCTTTGTTCTTAGAAGGTTTTAGGCTAGTTATAGATTCAAGAGTTTTTTTTGGGAAAATGGTGGAATCCACAAACTAAGGGCAAGGTTGAGAGCTTTCAGTCCATTGGGCTATGGAGTCAAAGGATGGCTTTACTGGATTTCTATTCTAAGCACAAGATGGTATTATAGGGCAAGATAGCTAGACAGAGAACAATCCTTAAAATTTAAAGTGGATGGGATGATTTTGAAGGGATGAAAGGAAGCTAAGAATCTTTCACCATGTCCAAAAGAAAGAAATGAGATGACTACAAACAAAGAGAAATGAAGAATTCTTTATTATAGTAATCAACAGTGTTTAAATTAGCAAAGCAAGAGCATTTAAGAATTCATGCTTATAACTAATTTAGAAGAAAACATTAAGAATAATAACATTTGAAAACATAGTACAATTAAGCAAATTCTGTTTCAATCCTTTATGTAAATTATTCAGAAATGGATATGATGGTATTATAAACTAATATAAAATTTCAGACAAAGGGTAGAAAAACCTTATTGAACCGTAGTCCAACACATGAATCCTGCAACAAGTCCAGTGCTTTAAATCGTCATCCAGTAAGCCACGAAAAATTTCTCCAAAATGCTTTTATTCCGAAAATCTCAATGTTACAGCAGAGTAATAGAATCCACCCTCAATACTCTCTTTGAGGGTTTATTTATACACAAAATAATTGAAAATATCTCACACTATCCTAGCCCATATTTTGGGGTGACTAAGGATTAATTTACAAGTAAACAGGAGACAAATGGTCTCGTAGATAGCATAATAAATAACTACTGATGTGCTGTTTCCTTTCTTTATGGATGTGCTGGAGGCAAGTGCTGGAAAAGGACTCGTTGCTGTCTTTTGGAGTAATTTGTTTTGCTTGCTGGATACTCTTTGTCTTTACGGATACTCTTTTAACCTGTGTAACTGATACTCTTTCAACTGCACTCATTTTTATCTTTTACTTGATAGTAAAGATAAAAATTCTTATCCTGAAAATAACTTTTATAGAATTTCCAACATTTCATTCCACCATTGATTATCTGGTATCATAGTCCTCTTGAGCTTTCTCAATGTCTCATCTGCTTCTGTGAGTTTGTAAAAGGTGGGTTCATTAGGAAACAGATACCTTATTTCATGTTCCAGATAAAATAAATTCCTCACTCTATCATAGATGTTTCTCCCTGTTGGTAATGCTGATTGTGGTAAACTAGGAGAACAAGCAGCTGTATTTTGAGCATGAGCATTTATTTTCTTTATATAGGTTTCTAAGTCCATTATTTGATCCTCTGAGAGCATCGGACTTGGTAACCCACTGTCCAACAAAGCTTGGAATTTCTCTCTGAAAATATTGATATCAACCAAAATATCCGTGCACTTCCTTTCTAAATTCTGCATGAAAGTTCTCTTGATGAAAACTCTCTTTATTTCTAAAACTGCGCCGGTCCTGTCCTCAATCCCTAATACTGCAAGCTGTTGTTTTGTCCTGGTGTTCAAAAATTGAATGAGCTGATTGGCCTGCTCAGGCCTGCCTCTTAATTCATTTCTGGTTCTGTTTATTTCTTCTTGGGCTTTTTTAACCAACTCATTTTGTTCAAAAATAGCTTGAATAGAGGGCCAAATGCCCTTTATTAACTCAATGATGTTACCCCAAAGAATGTCATTTATTTCGTTTAAAGGCTTCTCCAATGAAAGATCTTTTTCCAAAGCCTGAACCAATTTTTCTAACCTTTTTATTTCCCTGGTGTTATCAGCAGCTGTCTTTTTAGATGTATCATATTTTTCCTCCAATTTTACTAATTGCAATTTCGTTGCTTGGAGTTCTGTGACCCTTAGTTGTAGACTTTCCATCTGTTTTATTAATTCATCAGAACTCAAACCAGAAGTGTTTACCTGGGATGGCTGTGTTTGCTGACCTGTTGTTGTAGTACCTGTGGTTGATGTCTGCCTGATAGTTTCCTGTTCCTGCAAAGCTTGTTCCAATTCCTTCTCCGTTTCACTTGGTCGCTCAGTCATATTTAGGAGCAACTCCATTATTTCTTCCTATGAATTCCCCTTTAGAACTTCTTGGGTCTGAGGGTGCCTTGAGGCTGGCAATTTTAGCTGCTTTCTCAGTGCAGCTATGTCATCATCTTTCTTCTTTATTAATGCCTCAATACTTTTAATGTCTTTGGGGTTATGACCCAAGCCAATGATTATGTCTTCTAAAGACTTTATTCTATTATCTTTAGCCTGTGAAGATGCCTTCTCAATGTGAAATTGTGCAGTTGTGTTATTCAAAGAATCCTGCAGCGTTATAGCTGCCATGGCCTTATTGGTAAGAGTAGAATAGACCATTTCCCCAGTTTGTCTGTGTAGCTCTATCTGATCCAGAGGATGGATATCCTTTGCCAAAACTTCAAAATTTGTCCTGATGTAGTCAGCTGCTGAAGTGGGCTTTGGCACCTTTGTCTTGAAGTGGCTCATCAGCATTTTGCCTTGTGAAAGGTCAAATGCTGACATTAGCCTTTCTTGATTATGGGGAGCCATCTTCATATACTGATCATATACCTTCATTTTTAATGGATCATTCTTTGCTTTAATATTAATGAAGGTTCTTTTAATATCCCCTGTGTCTGTCTTTGGTGGTCTGAAAGAGGATACCTCAGTACTTAATTTCTTTTGTAAAGCTTTCCCTCTCTGGCTTATGTTTGTTTCACTTGCTGTGCCAGTTTGCTGACTATCTTCCCTTCCATCATCAAATACTTCATCTATAATTTCCACATCTCGAGGTGGATTTGGTTTCTGTTTCTTGACCTGATGTACCTGTGAGGTTTCTTTTGGAGGAGTGGTGTCTGAAACCAGCCTTTTCTTCCCTATTTCCACATTTGATGGAGTCTGTAACTCTGGAATCTGTGGATGTTGTACCTGAGTGGGAGAAACCTGTGATTGTTCAAGTGCTTTGGAAGTTTGTGGTTTCTCTGCCATGACCAAAGTTTCAATAACCTGGATTGCAGGTTCTTTTCCTTTGCCCTTTGATTCTGCTGCAACTGATGAACTGCTTTCCTGTAATGCTTGCTGTAGAGTTGCTGCTGAAGAAGTGCCAATGTAGGGTACCTGCACTTGACCATAAGATTCTAGGTCAAAGTTTTTCTCAACATCTTTCATAATTTTATTCATTTTTTCAGCTTCACTTTCTTCCTCAACAAGTGTTCCTTCAATCCATTCATCTTGATTGGCATACTTTTCTAGATCAGGAATCTTGTGGTGTATATAAGGGGATGATTTATTCTTTAATCTCTTTTCACAAATAAAACCAACTGGGTCATAAGGAACCCAACGGAAAGATGTTTGGAACTTTTTCTCTAATATATTTTCTGCCTCTCTCTCGGCCTCCCTAGAGTTGCAGATGAAAGGACCTAATTGGCTTTTGATCCTTAACTGAGCTTTCTTCTTTACATTACAAAAATGGATCACATCTGAATTGTTCATCTGCCTGAAGTATTCCAAGGCAAAAATCCTCATGGGCACATATCTGGGTAACCTGAATGGATGTAATTCACATCCATAAATTCTGATGACTGTATGGTTTTGATACAAATACCAATCCCCAACTTTATAGGTCCTTGAAAGTTGCAAGGTCTTCCTTATTTCATTACTGAGTCTTGGGGGAGGAATCCCTGTCAACAATGTAGTTGCAGGATATACAAAAAGATCTATAAACTCAGAATAGGAATAGGGAGACTCATAAGAATGGGTTATGGGAGACCAAAATATAACTGACCTGGGGTTTCCCTTGGCATCAAGTTTTTGAACGGGAAAGGGAACCTTTCTGACTGATAGTAGATAATGAGATGATAGATGACTGAGGAGTATTTAAAAACTTTTTCAACATCTAGCCTTATGAATTGATCATGGATCTTGTTGGCTATGAAGGAAGCAAAGTCATATTTAATCTCAGGAGGTTGCACAGGAGTAAAAATGGATAGCAAAGCCAAGGTTATCTCATCCACATATTCACTAGTGTTGAATCCCAAGACAAAAGATATCATATTTACAATGAGCCTTCCTAATGTATTGAAATAATAAAAACCATAGGGAGGAGACCCTTTTGGCTGATGCTCAGGTAACATGAAATTCTGACACATGGATTTTAGCTTTTCTGGGGTTAATTGCCTGGTTTTCTCAATCAATCCTTCCATGGACAATGGTGCTAGTTCTTGGTCTGGTTCAAAGTGTAACATGGCATTGATAGCCTGGGGAGTAATGGGAAACAGAACACTTTGATCAGGAGCTATTACAGCCCTTTGAGTGGGATCATAGTTTGAATGGCAATAATGGATGATTTCTGGGAAATAAATGACTGAAGGGATGAGATACCTTGAGAGATTGGATTCCCACAACCCTATAAGATCTTGTCCCTTTGAGTATTCGTCTCTGTAGCGACAATAACTCAATAGGGGACTTTCATCAAAATGCAAGTATTTAATTTGGAAATCTTTATCTACCAAAGGTAAATATTCCAATTCACGGTGAGGGGCATTCAGTGGAGTGATATTCAAAGCTGTCGGGGCCTCCATTTTGGTTCTTGTGGATTCAAAATGGAGGTTTCTGGTTTTCTTCACAGGCCGGGCGTGATTTCTAAAATGAAGGAAATTGGCACAATTTGTAGGTTCAGGGAGCAATTACACAGTTTTAAAACCTCTGGGGAAGATCTCAGTGATGTTTTTTAATCACTAATTCAGCGAAAAACAAAGAAAACTGAGTTTTACTTGCAGCTCGGGGCGGAAAAGGATAAATACCTGTTTTTTGGAAGAAACTGACTTTTAATAGGTATCAGGCGATGGCGGGACTGTACTCGAACACAGGTGCAGCGGAATCTTGGAGCAAGAACAGATAACACAGTGAATTTCAGTGGAAATTCGAAAATCGCAGCAGAAGGCGCTATTGTTTTTAATAACGAAAATAACGGAAAAACACGAGGAAATGGCTTTATTTACAAGTTAAAGGGTTTTTTTAGTTTTCCGAGGTGTGACGTCATGGTCGTACGGGATGACGTGTGCAGGGTCGGGCGGTAAGCGGTAAGCGGTAACCCCGCACCGCTTTTTGGACGAGGGTGGTATTAGTTGGGCGGGCAGCGATTCCACAAAGTGATTGCCACGTGGACGGTGAACAGTTGAAATACCACCCATCCCCCGTTGGTTAAAACGCTGACAAGGGATGGGCAGCGGGGTGAACGCTGGCCGTTGATCTACGGAGGGGTGATCCGACGGTTGCAGTGATGGGGAATAAGCGGGGGATTCAGGTGTGGGCCAATCGAGTTTTAAAACAATTAAAGTTTAATCAAATCACCCCGGGAGGCATCTAATAGGCGGAGAGTAAGGTTATTAGTTAACTCAGATAATTAACTAATCCCGTATTTATATACAAAGGGAGTCGTGGCGGGGTTTTGTTGGGCGCGGGTGTTAAAATGCTGCGTCAAATGCCAGGTGGGTGAGCCACGTTGGCGCGGGGTTTTCCAAAATAAAACTTCGGGTTTTGTATTTTTGGGTTTAAACATACATATTGTATGTCTAAAGTTTCATTTTTTCATATATGTTTTATTATATGATAAATCAATTAATACAATTAATTTACCATAGGGGCGAGATTATGATATAAAGGTATAATTTAACCAAATGGCTTATATAGTGGGTTTTCTTTTGAATACACGGGAAAATAATTACTTTGGTTAAACTATATAATAGAGGGGTTTTTTGGGTTATTTATAAAAAGGGAGTTATATACTTAGGATAGGGTATTTTACTAGGGATTTAGTAAAAATAGAGTTAAATGTAAATATGGCAAAGGACAAGGAAACTCAAAATATTTTTGCACATCTAAGAAAGTGAAAACTTTTGAAGTAAATTGCAATATCTTATCTTCAACACTTACACTTAGAATAGCAAGTTATGATGAGGGATTTTTATGGAATTTTGCATGATGTTCCTAAGTAAAAATGGGATTTCACTTAGGACAAGGTTAAAGATGGATAATTATAATGATGAATTGTCTCAAGTACTTAGGTCTTTTTGATCATCAGGCCGAGGGTCCGGTCCCTCCAAAAGTCAAGGAAATGCCTTGAGCCCTTTTGATCTCCAAATACCTTAGTACTTTGGGGGAAATTAGTAAAAATTTTGAGGGGAAAGTGATGAGGGAAGTTAATGAGTTTGACTTTGCTTGCTGTGATTTTCCAGTGTATTTCCTGCTTTAGTATTTGTGATGAAAGTAAAGGATCAAAAACATGTAGCAACATCATTCATCAGATAACACTTTGCAGCACCATCTACCTACCCTATCTACTTAACACTACCATTTTCTCTTCTTTATTAGGGTGCATTTAGACTTGCAAACCCTTTTCAATCTTTTTCTTTTTTACATGATAAATCTATCTATTTCTACCCTTATTACATCCAAGGGCTCAGATTAAACCGTTGAGCACCTTTTATTCACTCTACCTAGCTACTTATCTGCCAAGATTAAACTGTTTGGCTAGATATTTATTCTCTAATCTATAACATGAAATTGAAATATGACTAAGCCAAGTTTAAACAGTTTGACTTATTCATAAATTGTGGCAAAAGTTTGACAAGCTGCACACAATTGATTTATTACAAAAATGAAATAGTAGTGGCATTTGGATTTGCACACTTTCCTTGGTCTATTTTTTGCTTGGGGTTCATTTCTTTCATTTTCTTGACCAATTTATTTTTCTTACCCTTTGATTTTTCTTTTAGGGTATACCCTCTTTACATTTTTTAAATTTTTTGATTTTTTGGTTTTTCAAGAATATGGAACACCTTTGCTCAAGAAAAGGTTTGAACATATTCCATAGTTCAATCAAGACAATCATGAAAAATGATACCTATTGGTATAGGGAGACCACCAGCATGGCCAGGGAGAAGCCCACTTTTGGCTCAATTATGTGCCCGCCCGTCATAAACACATGCTTTCAAGAACATTCATAAGCCGGTATTGCGAAATGATATCTCGCATTCAAAACACCATCAGGAGTTGGTTCGCTTATTTGTCCTACATTTGCGTGATGGTCATGTAAACCTTGCTGGAGTGAACTTCACCTTGACACCAGAGACCATTTCTGAGGCAACCGGGATACCAAACATAGGTGAGGAGTGGAATAAGAGACAACAGCTGGATAGAGCATATTATGAACCTTACATCAGGCCTGGATATTTGAGGCAGTTGAGCAGAGTATTCCTGTTCCGGTTTCTGAAGGAGTCCTATGCGCCATTAATGAAGCTCATCATTAGATATTTCAGCTGTGAGGGTAGATTCTCGCGCCTTTATGCATATCATATCAGACTTTTGATGCATTTCACGAGAGTGCGACTGATGAATATTCCATACTTCATGTGCCGAAACATAGAGCGGATGACTATCCTAGTGCAGAAGAAGACTCTAGAGCAGCAACATAACAGCATTTATCATTATGCGCTCATCAAAATCATTGTGGTACATCAGCTTGGTTTGCAGGGCATCACATGGGATGAGTTCATTTCTCGTGACTTCTTTGCAGCCCCCCAGCCTCCTCCCGAGATTGTTCATGATGAGGCAGAGCCTTCACATCAGTTTGAGGTTCCTGATACTGAGCCTATCAGTGCTCCAGTGTGTGTGACATATCAGAGAGGCCACAAAGCCTTATTTGCAGCAGCACGACGAGTACTATCTCCGCCCAGGGTGGAAGGGGTCTCGTTATCTTCATCAGCAGCGCGAGTACTATCTCCACATGGCGTGGAAGGGGTCTCGCCTTCTACATCAGCATAGGTACAGGACAGAGGCAAGAAGCCTATGCACGATGAGGGCCCCTCGGGAGGCCAAGATACTGATTTTATATTGATCGATGTTGATTCGAGCTCTCCTAGCTCAAAGCTGAAAGAAATCATCCAGGAACAAAAAGCTGAGATTGAAAATTTGACCGTGAAGTTGCAGAGAGCTCAGTGGGTTATAAATTACTTGGAGCAGTGGAATAAACAATTGGAGGATCAACAGACACTCATAGAGTTGCGGCAAATCCGTGAAGACCGTGAATTGGCCCGAAAGAGACCAGGTGACATGACACCATTTGAGCGAGAGACTTGCCTTACGCACGTCAACATTCATCTGGAGAAGCTCTTGGCGAAGGCCAATAGGGACAAAGACATGCTCATACATATGAAAAACCACTATTGGGCCCGCACACATGTTTGCAGAGCGAAAATGAAGATCTTGAAAGCGAGGTTGAGAAAAGCACTGAAACGTCGGAAAAGGCCGGATCCACTCTGAATCTTGGCTGATGCTTCCTTGGCTGAACATGAGACATGATGGGAGACCTTCACTCCAAATTTCAGCAAATTTGGAGAATATTTTTTCATTTTGAAAATTTTGTTTGTAAAACAGGTTTTTCCGCCCGACGCGTCGCGCCACCCGACGCGCACTTATGATTGGGACATCTTCTGAAGGAAAGATTTGCATTTTTGGGTTTTTTATGATATATTATGTATGTTCAGGAATGGCCGAAGCATTTCATCAAATTCTGGGCTGCCTAAAGGGCCAAAAACACTCCAAAAATGGCCTTTTTGCCACTTTTTGCACCAGCAGGAATCGGTATTGGGAGATTGCAGTTTTGGAGGGGCAAATTACATCCAAATTGAAAAATTCCACTTGGGTTGGATAGCAGACATCCAGGGCTTTCCAACTAGCTATCATGACCTCAATTTTGACTTCGGGAAGTGCCCCAAAAACAGGTCCAAAGTGGCGCGACACATAGAGAAATTTGGCGCGGCGCATAGAGGAATTTTGCCCAAATTTCACTTTTCAGCTCAGAAATTCGCCTAGTTTTGACTAGTTTTACTTTTTCATGTGATGATTGATCTATATTGATGTAATTTGGTAACCATGATGTAAATTTGGCATGTTTTTACTTTTTCTAGAGGATTCATTCACTAAAAAGTGAAAATTAAGTGAATGGATCAGTTTCCTAGCATATAGAGGCAAGTTGTTTGGCTGCCTAGATTTTAGCTCCATGTTTAGAATTGGTTGAAACAACTCCTATAAGGATGAGCTCGACCCCTAGAGGCATGGGAAGGGGTTAGGATGGTCTATATATTGTATTTTCTGAGACATTTTCATGGTTGGATACTTGGGAAAAGTTTGGCACCTCATTGTATATTCTTTTCAGATTTTTGGCAAAGGAAAGACCAGAGTTTTGCAGCACTTGTTGGGATCCTTGTGGCTTCTGAGTTTTGATGATGTTCTTCTCATGTTATTGTAAGTTTCATTAATGTTATATGTATGCCATTTCCCTTCTCTATGCTTCTGAATTAAACAAATGAGTATTTGAGGTAGAATTCATTGATTTGCTGGTGCTCTGCCTTAGAATTTTGTTTAATTTTACATGTTTTCGTCAGTTTGAAGAGGATCCTTGTACACTCTTTCCCTCTTCAGCTCCTCAGCAGTATTTTTCAATCCATTCATTTGATCTAACACATCAAAGCCGCTGCCTACCTTGCCCCAACTTGAACTCTGCAAGAATTTGGCCTCATCCCCAAGCCCAAAATTGTTTTTCCCCTTTTCCAACAAAACCCCTAAAAATCAAAATCAAACCCTCCTATTTGTTTATCTAGCCTAAGATCAGTTGTTGTTTCAATCATCTCAAACCTCTTTGAATATTTTCATTGAGATTGACCCGGAGAGAGCCCTCTCCTGTCCTCGTAGGGCTAGCTACGAGGCTGAGCGTGGTTTGGTGTTGTCCTTTTTCTGCCTTATTTCAAACAGAGGGTGGATTTGGAACTAACAACTTCCATATTCTAGATACAAATATAGATAGAGGATTGAGGTATTCCATACTATATTGCTTGTATTTCCACAATTTTACTTGTTTTGACTGCATATTTTCTCTTATTGAGCAAAAATTTCACCCCTTTTGACCTCTGGGATCCTTCCTCTACCATCCTAAGTCCTAGCGTTAGTCTTCCTAGTCCTGGTAGGAGGAAAATTGTTGTTGAATTGTGTCAATTTCCCGAGAAATGGCCAAGGTATTTTGGGTCTACTAGGGAGTTCTTTTGGTATATTCATGGAGTTGGGAAAGACGAGTAGGAAAATCTTTGGTAGGATTTGGAATCTTGACCATTATTATGGGGAAAGGAACTTGATCAGGTAAATGATTCATATGATATAATGATTATGCATCATTCACATACCAGTAGCAAAAATAGATCATATATCATGTATCTCTCTCCAAAAATATAAGAGAATGGATTTTGTGGAAAATATAAGAAGAGAAAGTTCGAGCACCGATATTCACCATGAAAAAAAAACTAGGCTACAAAAAAATGAGATATATTTTGTGTGTATTAAAAATGATTGAAAATATAAACACTTATGTTATGCTTTTGATAACAATGTTGCTCTTGTTCAAAAAATATGTATTTTTCATATCCTTCCTATTATTAATAATGTTGATTTAAATTGTGTTAATGTAGAGTTAAAATATATTTTTTTATAATGTATTTTTTCCTCAAGATTAAAAAAAACATTATCATTTTTTATTTCTTCGCAACAAATATATTTTATGTTTTTATTTATTTTTTTGTTTATTTATTTATTTATAAATAACATAAAAGTAGTGTCAACTACCCCAAGTATGTTATATGTGAGTTTCTTTAAGAAACACATCGCATGCTCTAAGAAATTATATACTGAGTTAATAGTAAGAGCATATTTATCTTTTAAAAAAGTATATTTATCTCGTTTATTAGGAAGTATGTGTTATTGAAAAACTAAATACGTTTGGAAAAAAGAAATCAATAGAACATAACATTTACCTTATGCCATTTGGTTGTTATGAGGTATATGTTAATTAAAAACTAATTACATTTGGAAAAGGTAAATCAATATCAATAGAATATTTACCTTGTGCTATGATAGGGTTTAGGTCAATGGGTTGTCACCATTGTTGTTGGGGGCATTTGGCTAGTTATGTACCACTTTCAGTTAAAATCTCCTATAAAGCATATTTACAACTAATTAAATTTGGAAAAGGGAAATCAATATCAATAGAATATTTATCTTATGCTATGATAGGGGTTAGGTCAATGGGTTGTCATCATTGTTGTTGGGGGCATTTGGCTAGTTATGTGCCAATGTTAGTTCAAATCTCCTATAAAGCATATTTACATCAACAAGACATTTCCTATGATTTTTATTTTGTAATCAGACAATTTGTGCATGCAAGGCCATCCAAATGTGGTAGATGATGGTTAATGCACACATATTGATTGATCTCCTAGTGCTTGTCAAAATGAAAGTTTGTTGAGAAAAATCCATATATGAGAAAAGATAGATAATGGTTGTTCATCTCATGAGAGAGAGAGAGAGAGATAATCTTTAAGAAACCAACAAAACTCTAAGATCTCCATCAAACTCTTTTGTATCCACTCAACATGTCAAAGTTCTAGAAGTTACTTTTAGGAAATTTAATGTTCACGATGAAACAAATATAGTGGTTGAAGCTCATTTCCATCATGACTTCTCTAGGTTGTAAAGCAAGAAAAGGAAAGCTACAAAGTATGGTTAAATGAGTGGATCATGAATAATTCATGATGTTGAAAGCACAAGGCATTGAATTTTTTTCCAATTTCAATGATTTGAGAGATGCTTTTGAAAAATTTAATATGGATAGGATTGGAAAATTTTCATAAGAAGAGCTTCATGTGGCTTTGAGAAATCTAATAAACAAGAAAAAATTCCATTGATTTCAAATAATTGAAAATTATAGTGACCAATATAATCTGTAAATATGTTACATGGTTGTTATAATTTTTATTTGTTATACATACAAAATCTATATTAATAATTTTTTTTAAAGGAATAGATAGAGTTTAATCAAACAAATCACTATAACCATAACAACAAACATAAATATGAAACATGAAATGCAACTTCATTCACTAGTTGAATAGTGAAATATTATCTCTATCTAATCATTGTACCTAATGTTAAAATGTTAAAAATATAGTTGAGTAATGAAACACTATCCATATATAATCATTGCCCCTAATGTTAAAGTAACTTATTAATACTTCACAATATTAAAAACTACTAGGACGGAGGTATGCAACTTTACCTTTAACCTAACATCCAAAATGATTAAAAACTATAACTTTGGGTTTTTAAGTTTTTTTCGTAATATTGAGCTTACATATTTATATTTATTACATCCAACTCCCATAATAGGACTATCCTCAATGATAAAACAATAAACATGAAGAGGACATGAACTACATCATAGAAGACTATATGGAAATAATGCAACTCTCACAAACAATAGGAAATATCAAAATCAGTAAGTAATTTGAACTTTATTTTAAATGTTCATTAAAATCAATATCTATTGTAATGAAGGATACCTCCTTTATTTTATAACATATGTAGTGAAAACAATTCAAGAAAGACATTTCATTTGGATAAGTGTGAGAAAGCCTAGATGTCTCAATTCAATATTGACTATTTTGGAAGTACCAATAGTTCCATGTGCCTTCAAAAGTGGATTGTATAATTGGGAAATCGAGTCTTCTAAATTTAAAATCTAGAAATCACAACAATCCTCTCACATACTCTTTTTTGATGGTTCTTACAAATTCAACCCTAAGGTAGTAGGTGGGAGTGGGAGTATACATTATTATGGAGGAAATAAAATATCTCATTTTGCATGGTGGTTTTTTAATATAACAAACAACTAAGAAGAAGCCTTAGAATTATGTCAAGGGATCTTCTTGGCATTAGAAAAAAGTTTGAAATCTCTAGTCATGTCGGGGGGCTCAATGCTTGTCAGAAATCCATGATAAGGAAGGTTCCCTCTAATTATATAACAATAAATTCCATCCTCATTTGAATGAGGTCACTTGCAAGCCAAAATTAAGAAACTCAGTTCTTCCACATCACACATAAGCATAGAACTAAATTAAATCATTGGGTGGAGGCCATTTCAACAATTAAATAACATCATTTAGTGGTTAGAGGACTGTAAGATTATGTTTGATCTCCTAATGTATTTAGTCATGGTCTCTTCTCTCCCAACATGCTCTATGGGGTGATTTGTATAAGGTATTTGTTGGGCCTTTCAAGGTTTAGACAGAAAATGATTAAACATCAACATTTGCTTACTTCAATTTGATTGACCCGAGTAATATGAGGTGCATTAGGCCCTCAAAAACAGAATTTAGATGACAAACACATTTAGCATGATTTGAATTTTCTTGGAAAAATGGTCTCTAAGGTTTTGACAATGATTTCCTCTTCGCTCTTCTTAAGAGCAACCTCCTAAGTAGGAATAAATATCCTCCTACCATGAGTGCTCCGATTTAGGGGCTCAACTTGGGTTTTTTATATGGAAATTCCATTTATCCTAAATCCCATATAAATTCTAGAATATGTATCACCAATCATCCTCTTAGATTCTTGGTTTTCTATCTATTTGAATTGATGTTGCTTTGGTGTTTTATGCTTATGCACTTATCCTATTTCTTTGCATTCATTAAGGGGGAGAATATTTTCCTTTAATACAATACTCGTTATGGTATAATTTATACAATAATTTCCTATTTAGCTCTATTTCTAGTCTACTTTCATTTTATTGTAGGCTAGATATGGACAAACCAAAAATCAAGGATATGAGGAAGGTATCACCAACAAGAAGAATCCATCGATGATAACAGATCATCAAGCAGAATATTTACAAATCTTGTGAGATGGAATAAAATATTGCAGCACACAATGCACTATCATGAACCTCCTTCATGTTAAGATATAACTCATAGATAATATTAAAGTTGAGTGTGATAGACATATTCCTTCTACTAACACAACGAATGGATGCCTTATCTCTCTAATATAATATTGAAAAAAATGATCATTTAGCTCTGTGAGAAGAATCAATAAACCACTCCAAATATTAATGGAAATAGAAAACAAAAACTCTACCTAGTCACAGTGACATGTTATCACCTGAAAAATCCTACACTCAATTTTTAGTTGGGAATTTCAACATTGAAGAAAAACATCCACAAGTGTACTCCGTGAAGACTAAAAACATCACAAAGAAAAAAACAAAGGTTCTTAAGGTTCTCATTTAATAAATCAAATCATCAAAATCTACTTCAATATTTTTGCATATATCACCATGGTTGTTTATTCATATTTTTGCAAACCATAAAAGTGACAACTCATAGATAAAGGGACCATTTCACCTTAAATTAGCAACCATATACTAACATCACAAGCCTAAATAACTCAACTTCAAGTAATTCCACTCTTTAATTATCATTAAGGATCCTCCACAAGACTCCACTGTCTCCCACTATATCAAATCTCATAAAGATGAGCTAAGAGGACCCAAGTCATGAAATTTAGCTTGTAAATACCAAAGGAATTGAGACAAAATTAGGGGAGAAGCCAATGGAAAGTAAATTTTCCAAATTTCCAAGCCAATTAACATTCATTTGTGTTCAAGGAGCTCACCATTGAGAGCTCCCATAGGACTTCTTTGAGGAGAGAATGTTCTTGCAAAGAGAGGAAAAAAGAGACTTTCCTTTAGGAGAGTCACAAAACCCCTTTGCTCTATCAATGCCCTTTAGTGTCTTGAGATAATTTGTAGCTCTTTTCATCAAGCATAAAGAGAATTATTGGTTCCCTTCCGTTGTGTTTATTTATTTTGTTTACATTGTTCATGCATTGTGTGTGTATATATATAT